>PVIC010045695.1:0-14530 GCA_004025085.1 Thryonomys swinderianus
TGTCTCTTATTATGACTATAGTAAGAACAGTACTTGTAGAAGTTTGATGGGTCTCAATATAAAGAAGACAGTGGTCCTGGCCTGTTAGTTTCGGTGGTAGAGGATTTGCCTTGGTGGTAGTAGGCAGTCTGCAGCTTTGGGGCAGTGAAGGGTGAGACAGTCAGTTTTTATAATTTATAATAAGTACAACTCTATGTATGTCTGCTTATCTTCATGAAATCTCTGCAGAATGTAAGTCAAATGACTTATATACCTGAACAGAAGTTCATCTTGAAAAAAATGAGGCTTGAACATAGTGAGGTTTTGTGAAAGGTAAAATGGTGGTGATGAGGAACTTGGCTTTGTCCTGAACACTGTTACGGTTTGTGATAGTCTAGATGCCAAGGCGCTTCGGGCAGCACCCTTCATGTATGTGGTTGAAGTTTGAGTGGTTTGCTCAGGCATGCCAATGGGAGAAAAAGTCACTCTGTGCAGCGTTCAGCTTTTGCAGTGACACAGGAAGCGAAAAGCCAGAATTTCTTCTGCAGAATCATAGTGTTATAAAGACTAACAAAACCAAATGAAAACCTAAATGAACTCCTTCTAAGGAGTTCATAGATCCCAAAGGACATAACTGTAAGACTAGCAGCCTAAAAACTGCCTTTGGTTAGTTCCATGGAAGTTTCAGGAAACACAGAAGTGGCATAATGGCATAATTCAGAGTTAAAATAGAATAGAAATAGTTGTCTTTAGGGATGCTCTCAGTACTTCGCTCACACATGTTTCCTAAAACTCTGTAACCTATAGTTTTATCCATTCAACCATGTGTTCTATAAGCCCAGTCCTAGCAGTTCCATTTTCAAAACCAAAGAGATACAAGCAGGACTGGGACTTATGTCACAAAAAAATGACAATGACCAGTCATCAAGTTTAATCTGATTCCAGATTTTCTGACGTTACAGTATTACAGTGTAAATAACACATTTTTACCCTCCTCCCCCTTTTAAGACAGGATCTCACTGTAGTTCAGGCAGACCCTGAGCTCACCTGTGTAGCCCAGGAAAGCCTTGAACTCAGCAATCCTCCTGCCTCTGCCTCCCAAGTGCTGGGATTACAGGCACGAGCCACCATACCCAGCATTTGATATGTGGTACTGATTGCTGGAGCACCTGAGTCACCATGCTCAGTATTGTTGTATGAGGTTACCGGGCATCGAACTCAGGACCTTGAGCTTGCTAGGTAGGTACCAGAACCACTGAGCTAAATCTCTGGCCCCAAATCCCATCTTAAAATGATCGCTTTTCATATATGTCATTTTGGATTATTTCAAGACATCCTCCAGTATGTATTGAACATTATTCCTTTATATGATTATGCATATTTAGCTGCACCTGCTTTTATTAAAACCTGAGTTCGGTTCTTGAATTTTGGTGGTAAATTTTTCAAAGCTCACATTTGTGGCAGACAGAATTATTTTGATATTTACTAGTGTATTTCTCTTTCATTTTACAGGTAGTTCAGGCTGCCAAGTTCAGTAAGCTATTTAATATAATCAGCTATTCCTGTTTTTCTTCACCACGAGAGTTTGTCTTCAGATAACTCGAGATGTGTTCTGAGTTTGAGCTCCTTTCCTCCCTTCAAATCTCCAGGGTTAATGGATAAGGAGAGACTCACAAAGATAGCGATGGATAAATCGCCAGATACTATGCCAAAAGATGCTGGGTTCAGAAGCACCTAGATGCCCACGGTCTCATCCTTCTCTGACCTCGCCCCTGAAGAGGAAATGCTCCTTCCTGTTCTCCAGGGAATGTGCTGATTCTAGTTCTCTTTATGATTGGGTGATGCTTATGTTGCCCTTGTGTTCGCACCTTCCTGAGCCTAGTGAGAATAACTCAAAGCTCTCATATTTCTCTTTCACCTCTTACCTGGGATGTGCGATGGGGTGTGGTCAGGGGTCCCTGTCGTACAGCTGCAGAGGGCACCATTCATGCTCTTCGGGGAGGCTGCTAACCTGAAGTTTGAGAAGGAGGCAGCCCCCGACCCCCAGGCCCATCTTATCTACCCTTGGCGAGCCCTGTGCTCAGCACTCCCGTTGACTTCACCCTGGATTGTAAACGTTTCTCTTCTTGTCTATATTACTTCAGGGACCTTAATGCTGAGCTTCACTGGCAGTGTGCTCAGTAAAGGCCCCGAGGGGCCTGAACTGTGTTTCTGAACTGGGTGGGCTCTGGATCCTGAGTGTGGGCCTGAGAAGTGAGTGGCTGTGATCTTGTTTTGGAAAAGGAGTGCTGCCAAACCCACATAGGGACTTTCTATTCATCGTTACTTATGTCACCTTCTACCAGGCCCCTGGCTCCTCATAGCTTCTGAGAGAACAGGGCTCCCCAAGGGACTCAGTGGGGAGAGGAGCTGAATAAAGCCAGGAGTCCATCCATGGCTGGCAGTGAGATTTCAAAGAAAAGAACCCCACGTTCACAACCTCTTCTCTTCACTGAGTGAACTTGTCAGTTCCAAGTTCAGTTGTGGTGGGAAAGGCTTCTGTGATCAGTCAAGTTTGACTTAATAGTTTTTAATTTTATGAGTACATAAGTGAATAAGTTGGTTCTGCTTTGTGGAAAACAAAACCTTCTGCTGTAGTACATTTTTCCATTAAAAAAAAAAAACTTGATTTTCAGAGTCCTGCCAACAACACTCTAAATGTAAGTGCTAGATTTGCAAATAGGCTTATATTTATATTTAGAGAATATGCATATTCACAGACTTATTATTCAGGAAATATTTGGTTATCTTCAGACTAACTAAAACTTATGACTAAAAATAAGAGGGATAAAACATAAATAGTGGGGAAAGTTAGGGAGCAGGAGCAGCAGCCATGACAAGAATAGGATGGAGAGGAAGAGGAAAGGAGAACTGAATGTTATTTGTTGTTTGGGTTTAGGTCTTCATCACTATCTGAAATTCCATTCCATTCAGTTTAACACATATTACTGGGTACCTGACATGCAGAGGATTAGACAGCCAGTGTCTGCCCCTGTGTTCTTAGTATAGCACAAGCAGGACGCCGGGGAACAGTAAGGTGGCCTCCACTCCATCATTATGAAGCCACCCTGTACCTTGAGGGGTGATCTCCAGTTTCACAAATGGGCTCTTGTTGGACTAAGTCTGTCACAGTAGCCCCACCCTTTATTGATTATTGGCTCGGACACCCAGGCCTAAGCCTGGTGTAACATTTCTCTGACGTAGTAGTTGGTTCAGGAAGGATTGTGTTACATATCTCATTGGTTTGAGTAAATGAGACACAAATGTGAGTTTTCTGGAGGTTCCAGGGAAAGTTGCCTGATTTCTAACAGAAATAGTAGTCCATGAACACCTGTTGGTCTTGGGTAGATGGCTCTAGCTATGTCAGCTTCCTCTGTTTGTCATAATAGTCACCAATACAAACTGATAGTGCCAACAGAATCACATAGAAATACAACAATAATCCTAATCAAACCTTACTTACATCAGTTCTACTTTTATTTTTTTATTTTTTTTGCTTTTTGAGACAGGGTCTCACTTTGTAGTTCAGGCTGGCCCTGAGCTCACTATGGTGCCCAGGCAAGCCGCCGCGAACTCAGCAATCCTCTTATCTCTGCCTCCTGAGTGCTGGGATGACAGGCGTGAGCCAACTACTTTTATTTTTTGAGACAGCGTCTTTCTTGCTTTGTAGTTCAGGCTGGTCCCTGAGCTTACTGTGTAGCCCAGGTAAGCCTCGAACAAACTCAGCAATCCTCCTGCCTCTGCCCCCTGAGTGCTGGGATTACAGGTGTGAGCCATCATGCCCGGCACTGTGGTATGTGGGGACCGGATTCTGTACCTTGCACTTATAAGGCAGATGCAGAAACCACTGAGCTAAATCCCCGGTCCCCTACTTGAGTACTTTTGTTATATGGATCTGTAGATCTTTGTTATTGTTAAAGGCAGTTTGAGCTGACTTTTCTCAGCTTCACCGATCCAGGTGATAAGTACACCACAACACTTGTCAGAATGTGGTGATACAAATGTTATACTGAAGAAGAAGGCAGAGTTCAGCAAGGATGGAATCTTGTTACTCGTACAGATGAAAAAGATTATCAGTGGAAAATTAAGCTTACAGGAATGAACTACAATCCAAGAAAACAAATAAATGTTATCTAAGAGAAAAGTTAGAAATGAATCAGAATCTGAGAGTTAGAAGAGATCTCAGACTTTAGGTTGGGGAACACCTGTATTTTCTGTGCAGAACTAGGTCCTGAGATGTTAAGTAACTTGCCCAAAGTCACCCAGTCAAGTTGAGCAAGGTTGAGAACCTAGTTTTTCTGAATTCCAAATGAGGTTCTTTGTGCTGTACCATGTAGTTCTCTTTCTAAAGGTATGAAATGAAATAGACAATTGGTATTTTAAAATGTCAGCATAGGAAGAAGGGTGAGGAAAATACTGCATTTTTATTTAATGGGGGTTTGGGAAGCTCATAATAGAAAGTTTAGTTATTTTGTTTTTAAATAAGACCATGGCCTTTATTGAAAGGTTGAGCATATGCTACAGTGTGGAACCACCTGGGTAGCAGCATTTCTAAGTGCCCCTCCCAAAGCACAGCAGTGCCGGTCCAACCCCTCCTCCCCCAAACCCATGGCATGGCCCCCAACTGTCAGTCACCTGGCTTAAACTCCACGCATTTATTCACAGATCAAAGGTCAACCTGTAAGAGTTAGCCCAATAGTATATTCAGCCTGATGTCCATCACAACAGTAGCATTAAGGACTGTATTTTTCTTTTTCTCTTCTATAGGTTCAGAGAGTGGAGAGGTCCCCATAGAACTGTGTTATGCTAAAACTGCAATAAAACAGATCTGTAGAGTTACAGGGCTCTGTCTCAGGTGTCCTGTTTTAATTGGTCTGAGATCATAAATGCATTGCTTTTCACTGAGCCTCCATCTCTTCTCTGTTAAACAGCAACTGCACTGTCCTCCTTCAGAGTTGGTGAAGGATAGCTAAGGATTATGACAGCCTCGGGTGGCTTCTGGAGCCCTGTTACCATCTTCTACTTCAGGGGCCTTTGGTTTAAGGATCCTGGCATCAGAAGCAGCAGAGAGTTTCCCTGTTGTTACCCAGCACGTTTGAGATCATGGACTTGCTCCTTCCTAAGAATGGTGAGAGGCAATCTCCAGTACAGATGCAGACTTACATTTGAGACAGCTGCAAGGTTTTTTAGATTTATTCAGTAGTGGCTTAAATAAGCAGGAAGTCAGTGCTGGGTTCTACCATCTCTTCTAAAGTGATGACCCCAAACCATTAAAACAAACTGCCGAAAAGATGGGTGTGACTATATGGCCTCATGACACCCATTTCAAAGACACTTTCATTTTATTTTTTTTGAGACAGGGTCTCACTTTGTAGTTCAGGGTGGCCCTGAGCTCACCATGTAGCCTAGGCAAACCTCAAACTCAGCAATCATCCTGTCTCTGCCTCCCGAGTGCTAGGATTACAGGTGTGAGCCACCACGCCCAGCACTGTGGTATGTGGTATTGATTGCTGGTGGGCGTGAGTCACCATGCCCAGCATTGTATGTGGTTACCAGGATCGAACTCAGGACCTTGCACTTGCGAGGCAGGCGCTGGAACCACTGAGCTAAATCTCTGGCCCCTCAAAGACACTTTTAAACCCTGTTTTGCTTTTTAGCTAAAGAAAGAAAAAATCTCAAAGAGCAATCAGGAATTCATGAAAGAAATGGAATTTTTCCTTGTGAACTTGCTTCAATCTTCCAGCAGCCAAAACAAATTCTCTCTTCTTCAGACCTTTGGGGAATCCTCTGTTATCTTGAGTTGAAGATCCCTACAATTGAGGGATTTATTCATACTTAGACTGTTAAGGGTTAACCACTTAACTGAGTGATGTCTCTGCTCAGCCATAGCTAATCTGTTCTCTCCAAAAGATGGAGTGAATTTGAGGAAAAAATATAGATAAGGAAAATGACAGTCTGTCATACTAGGTGTGATGGGAAAGCATGGTTAACGTTTCAATTTTTTTTTTTTTTGAGACCTTGTCTTGCTTTGTAGTTCAGGCTGGCCCTGATCTCACTATGTAGCCCAGGCTAGCTTTGAACTCAGCAATCCTCCTGTGTCTGCCTCCAGAGTGCTGGCATTACAGGCTGAGCCACCAAGCCTGGCACTGTGGTATGTGCTACTGATTGCTGAGCGTGTGAGTCACCATGCCTGGTATTATATATGGGTGTTGGGGATTGAACTCAGAATTTTAGACAAACTAGGCAGGTGCTGGAACCATGAAGCTAAATCTTTGACCCCAACATTTCAATTTTCAAAAATTATATTACTGGGCCGGAGGGTTAGCTCAGTGGTTCCGGCGCCTGCCTTGCAAGAGCAAGGTCCTGAGTTCGATCCCCAGTAACCACATATAATGCTGGGCGTGGAGACTCACGCCCACCAACAATCAACACCGCATACCACAGTGCTGGGCGTGGTGGCTCACACCTGTCATCCCAGCACTCGCGAGGCAGAGACAGGAGGATTGCTGAGTTCGAGGCTTGCCTGGGCTACATAGTGAGCTCAGGGCCAGCCTGAACTACAAAGTGAGACCCTGTCTCAAAAAAAAAAAAAAAAAGTAAAAGACACGTTGACCTTTGTACCCCTCAGAATACTCCCTTTCGCTTTAAAAATGCTTATCATTCTTGTCACTTTCTGAAGGAGCTCTGGAAAGTCTCTCGAGTGTCTTTAGTTCTGCTGTCATGGCCATCTCATTGTCCTGAATAGTTTCAAAATATTTATCTTTCATGGTTATTTTGACTTTGGGGAAGGGAACCTGAAGTCACATGGTACCAAATCTGGTGAAAATGATAGATGAGATATACATCATGTTTATACAAGCCTATCTTTTAGTGGGACAGCATTTGGCAACAACATTCACTATATTATTATTATTATTTTTTTTAAACAGGGTCTCGCTTTGTAGTTCAGGCTGACTCTGAGCTCACTATGTAGCCTAGGCAAGCTTTGAACTCAGCAATCCTGTCTCTGCCTCCGGAGTGCTGGGATTACAGGCGTGAGCCACCATGCCCGGCTATATTATTTTTTATCACACTTTACAAAGACACACACAGAAGAGAATTTCCAGAACTGCTTCAGGAAGTGGCAAGAATGATGGGATAAGTATCTTTAAAGCAAGGGAGATTAATAGTACTGTCTTTTAGTGCAATATTTTTAAAAAAGTAAACATTCACTGTATATTTTGATCTTATCTTGTGGCTATCCTGTAGCCTACCTCCGCTGTGAGGGGAGGGTGGTGATGGTGCTTCTTGGTGATGAGAGCACAGATGGATCATTTGCTACCTGGTATGACCATTTGATTTGTAGTCAGGTCTATGGCCATACCGCCCTGAATGTGCCCGATCTCGTCTGATTTGTAGTCAGCAGTTTGCTCCAGGCTGAAGCAAAGGGGTGGAAAGTATAGTTGGATTGCAAGTAATGCTGTGTTCTCCTATGGAGACACAGAAATGTGTTAGATTGCACCCTGAACTCTGAATGTTCACATTTAAACCTCCATCACCTACCCACTAGAACCAGTGAAGTGGCTTTTACACTTGTCCAGTGTGTAGCAAAGTGGGTAATAGCTAAATTCAGACAGTGCTTTGCTCTGACAGAAGCCTCTTAGAGAGTCTGCTGCCCCTGATAATTCACCACCCTTGGCAACTGCTTGTTCTGACTTTGTTCTTTTCCCAGATGGGATCATTGTTCCAACTTATTTGTATGACGAGTTGCTTCTTGGATGCTTAGAACCCTATTCCCAGTGCACACTCATTAGTCAAAACTGTTTTTTTTCACTAGTCAGTTATGTTCTTTTATAACTAGCTAATCTGGGAGAAAGTGTGTTAGCAAATTGGGAGAACAGTGTTTCAATCGTTGTACTAGAATATTTTCATGCAAAGTGCTTTTGCATGCTAGAGTGTAGATATACATGTGAATGAGGCCAGTAATCCTGAGTCTGAAGAACCAACTGGTCTTTATTCTGGACTTCCTTGTCATGTTCCTATTTGACCACTGTGCAAAAAGAAATGAACACATTTCTTGCTGATAATGGAGACTGTGAGATGACAGGATGAAAGATGTGCAGAAGTGGTAAAACAGAGGGATAGGAGATAACCAAAGAATGACAGTTCAGTCTGAACAGCTCACTGTCTACAATTATTTCTTTGTAATAATCTTTTAGTCATCATCTACTTACTAATAATGTTTTAAAACTCAGGACTTTAATTCAACCTCTACAGATTGTTTGTTTTAAATTATTTAGTCTATCTAACAACTAGTGAGAAATTAGCAGAAGCTTTCAGAGGAAATTCTTTAATTCATTCACATAGACTTGAATGTTTAAATTAGATGAACATATCATCACTTTTATTTTAGTCACATTTTTCTTCTCTTGTTTTGATCTGCTGTTTGACTTTTTGCCTTGCCAACCAGATTCAACTGTCTTCAAAGACATCTTTTGCTATCTCTTAAAATAACAGCTCTCTTTTCCTTGGATAATTCTGTAACCTGAAAAATTAAAACAATATTGTGTAGTTGTGCTGTTGACTCACGTGCAGTTTTCAGAAAGCTAACTCATTTTCATGTGGTTGATTAGGTTTTCTGTCGAGATCCCCATTAACAAATGGTCTTGGGAGAATGTTACTAATTTGTTTTGTTTTTCTTTCCTGTTCTTTGTAATACAGACTATAGAGGAGTGTAGTAGGTAAAAAGTATTAAAATTCCATATACCTTAAAGAAGATACGTTCTGGTCAAATGATTGTTATTTTTGTTGGAACAACAGTGTTTAGGAAAAGACTGTAAATCTATAAAACTGATGTCTATCTGCCATAGTCCTTTTCTGTCTTGACACAGGGCTTGTAGTTCAAGCTGGTTTTGAACTCATTGTGTAGAACAGGCTGGCCTTTTGGTGTTCCTCCTGCCTCACCCTCTCAAATACCAGGATTACAGGTACATGTCACTATACCTGGCCCTGTCATAATCTTATGGTCATTGCTATAATAAAATACCTAAGGCTGGCTGATTTATACATAAAGAAGGTTTATTTTGGCTTGGAATTCAGAATAGAAGTCTAAGAGCATGGCAACAAGAACATGTGCTTGGCTGTAGGTGAGGGCCATGGGCTGTTTCCTAAATGGCAGAAAAACAGAACAGAAAAATGAGTGCGTGAAGAAGGATCACATGCACAAGAATGAATGAGAGGAGGTGCCAGTCTCACTTTATAACAACCCATTCAAAAGAACTCACCCACCCTCAAAGGAAGTGCATCAATCCCTTTGTAAGGGTGGAGGCCCACCATGGCCTCATTACTTCACTGTCAACACTATTATGTCTGCGGACAGAGCCTTCCCGTGAATTTTGTCTGGGGCAAGCTGTAGCACTGCCAAAATGTTTTTTATGGATTCATTTTTTTCTTGTCCATCTATTGTCACTAACTTACAAACGAGACATAGCAATTATTACAAAAGCAGAAAAACCAGGGTGATTCTGTCTCATGTTGCAGCAGGTTACAGTGCTTTGTCTTTATCTGAAGAAGTGAAACATCTGTGGAAATCTCCATGGCTCATGGAGGTAGATGATTTTGTATTTTATAGATAATGAAAAAAATATCGAAGTATTAGTTCATTAATTCCTGGAATATATTACAATATCCCAAAGGAGAAGAGTTCAGATTCAAAGATTAGAGTGCACCTTACCATCAGATTATATCAATAGAAATTTCTAGACTCTGATGCCCAAATGTAGACTTATTTGAAGTAAGTATGTGTAGGTTGATGGGCCAAAATTGTTTCAATATTTTATGTCTTTCTTCTACTTACTCCCATACCATGTAGTTTCAAAAACAGGTTTTTACTGTCTTACTTTCCCAAACGTTTCATCTGTAAAAATTGGTGTTAAAATATTAGTTTTGAAGAACTGATAAAATGTGAAGATTTTATAAGCCCTGGAATTGATACTAAAAATTACTGAAGGGCTGGGTGTGGTGGCTCATCCCTATAACCCCAGCGCTCGGGAGGCAGAAGCAGGAGGATTGCTGTGAGTTTGAAATTTGCCTGGGCTACATAGTGAGCTCAGGGCCAGCTTGATGTACAGTGCAAGACTCTGTCTCAAAAACAAAACAAAAAATTACTGAAAAATTATGATAAACACATAGAAAAAAGAAACGGAGGTCTTCAAATACTTTGACTTGCGCCAAGATTGCTTTTAATAACGTTTAGTTTGAAAAATAGTGTCTATTGTTGTTTCCCAAAGATTAGAAGGGATATAAGACTTTTTGATGAGTGTACAATGCTTGGAATAGAAATTCTAATCTATCCACAGTTATGTATCATCCACATCTATTATCTATCAGTTTCAGTTATTGGTTATCTATTAAGAATGAAATGTTTATCCTGTAACCATCCTACTTACCCATGTACATTTGACATGAGAATAAGTACAACAGAGATGACAAAGAAAAAACATTGAAGTGGTAGCCACTGACCACTTAGAAGATTACCAAACTTTGATGATATTTTACTTGAATAAGCAATAATTTTATATGATTTGTACCAATCAATCCTGAATCTAGACATATCCAGGTAAAGAATTCAAAACCGAAGCAGATAGTATATTTTCTTCTTCCTCACTCTCAAAGCATAAAACATACATATGGCAAAAGATAAACAACAGAATAGGAAATAGTGATCTTACAGAGCTGTTACAAGTTTGGAAAATATGATTGATTCAGTATGGTTGCATTATGTAGCCTTTTTCATTTTCAAAAATCATTTTAGCTAGAGAAAATGGCATTTTTCTAACTAAAAAATATACCAACAAATATATACATTTTTTTTCAAATTAGTGTGAAAGCCCAGTCTTTCAAAGACAAAGATAATTTAAAAGCTTACCAGATGTCAATGTTAGTTTTATAGGCCTCGGTTATTTTTCATGAGACTCTACTGCTTTAGAATATATAGTCTGTTTTTGTGCTAACTTTCAATTTTGAAAGGTATTTTAACAAGATACTTTTAAACTTTCCTTCTTGCCATTTTCTGCTTCCTTAGTTGGTTCTCTGTTTAATGGAGTTTCCTGTATTAAACACTGCAGCTTCCTTGTCAAGGGGGAAAGTCCATGTGCTGTAATTAGTGCTGCCTTCAAGGCTAGGATTACTATATTTCTATCAATATGACATAAATGTATGCAGCCAACCATCCATTATAGTGCACATGCTTTGTGTATAAGACAGACTAGCCTTCAGCATAGTAATCAAATAATGACATGCCTTCCAACACACACATACATTTCACTGAAGCTCACCTATTTTCAGATGGGACATTTTTCAGACAATTTTATCTGCAAAAGTTTCACAAAGCGTATATGGTCTGGCAAATTGTCAGCAATTCTGAGTCTGCACTGTTCTCAGCTGGATCTCCTCTGGAAAACAGGCTGGAGTATTAGCATGAGGTTTTCTGAGAGGCTCCCCTTGGCACCTTCGCTGAAAAGATGTTAAACCAAACAGCTGCTGATATGGAAACGGGCTGTTTGAACTGTAACTGAGTTAGATATGTTAATAGGGGAAGGCCATGATATCGTGATGCAGGGAATGACTAAACATTTAACGCTCATTACTGTGCAGTATTCCTGGAGTCAGGAAGGTGGTGTGGATGGCGGTGCGTGGGGTGCGTGGGCGCTAACGATAACCCAGGCCAGGGAGACATAGAAGGGACAGTTTCTTTGTCATTCTTTCTTGAGCTGCAATCATTATAAATTTTAAACTTGTTCAAAATCCAGCTTCATATGTATTGTTGGGAGAAATGAAAGATTTTGCATAACCTTACAAAAGTGCTATCTGGATTTTAGAGCTAGTTTTGTTATCCACTTCTAAGGCAGCTGTGAGACCTCATTAACCATGGAAGAATTTTTATATAGCTGATGGTGTTTGGCTTTTTAATGACACAAAAAGGATGCATGGATGGATTTTGCAAGTTCATACTTCTATATACATAAATTTTGGGTCTCTTCCACATTTTTGATGTTTGGATTTTTTGGAGGGAAAAATACAGAGATTATCATATATAATTTCACAAAAAATTCTCTTGGAAAAGGAGATAAAGGGAATTATGGTGTTATGCACATGTACCAATTCCCCATGAGGAATGTAAATATTATGTACTAAAAACATGTATTAATAAAAAGAATCAAAACAAAGTACAAAACATTAACAGTCTAAAAATTTATTTGGAGTCAGGATCGGTGTCTACTCTAGAGGTTGAGACAGGAGGATCACAAGTTTAAGACTAGCCAGGGCCACTTAGTGAGACTGTCTTAAAATGATAAAAGGACAGGGGATGTAGCTCAGTGTTCCTTAGGTTCAGTCCCTTTATGAGGGGACAAGTATTTTGGCGTAGGGATGTAGTTCAGTGGTAGGGTGCATACACACCGGTTTTTTGTTTTTGTTTTTAAGGCAGGATCTTGTTTTGTAGTTGAGGCTGGCCCTGAGCTCACTATGTAGCCTAGGCAATCCTTGAACTCAGCAATCCTCCTGCTTCTGCCTCCCGAATGTTGGAATTACAGGCATGAGCCACCATGCCCAGCATTGTGGGGTGTGGTACTGATAGCTGGTCGGTGTGAGTCACTACACCCAGTATTGTGTGGGGTTAAGAGGGATTAAACTCAGGACCTTGTGCTTGCTAGGCAGGCACTGGAACCACTGAGCTAAATCTCCAGTCCCAATTTGTTTTTTATAATAACAGAAATCCAGCCACCAGCTTACCTGGAAGCCAAAAATTGGGTGTGTGTGCGTATGTGCACATGCATGTTTGAAGGGTTGTAAAAAAGAAATAATTAACAGATAATTAACTTTCATGGCTAGCAAAATCTAGAATATTAACTTGTTCTTTATAGAAAGAAGTATTTGCACCTCTGTAGTAAGTAGTTTTCCTCCTATGGGAGGGAAACCATCTCAGACAATGCAAAGGTAAGTAAAATTATCCCTGCTTTGAAGTAATTTATAACCTAAAGGAAAGGACATAAGGCCACTGAGGCAAAGGTAAAGGCAGATGGCATTAGATAAGGGCTTCAAAGGAGAGAGCCTGGGTACTGCTGGACAGGAGTGGCCTTTGGGGAGGTGCTCTTCAGAAGTCTTAAAATGAAAGAGATTATGAAGGATAACGGTAGGCGGAGTGAGATGGACTCAGAGGTCCACAATGCAGAGGCAGGTCCTAAAAGCCATAAAGATTCCCTTTCACAGGCCCCTGGGAGGCCAGCTCACTGCAGATAGAGACCTTGGAGGGGCAATTGTGTAGAGGAAAAGATTGGATTCTTAGAGGCCAGGAGAACACTTGTCCCTTTCCCTTTGTGTTTGATGTTATTGTAGTCTCCTGCAGTAACACAGAAATGTCTTTTTATAGTTGGCAAAAAATGAGGAAAACAGTCCCTTGTAGATGGAATATCTGTTAAGTGAATGGCTTTGGGCTGTAAATGCCTGAATAGCATTAATGTATGTGGTCACCAAGTCAACATTAACGAAGTAGTCAGTAGTCCAATCTATTCATCAGAGTCCTTGACAACCCTAATTTTTTTTTTTTTGAGACAGGGTCTCGCTTTGTAGTTCAGGCTGGCTCTGAGCTCACTATGTAGCCCAGGCAAGCCTCAAACTCAGCAATCCTCCTGTCTCTGCCTCCCGAGTGCTGGGATGACAGGTGCAAGCCACCACGCCCAGCACTATTGATAGCCCTATTTTAAGAGTTTAACCAGAGGAGGGACAGCCGTGCTTGGGGAGGCTGCTGGGAACATGGACGTCTGCTTCTGGATTTCCCCCTGACTCTGTCTTGACCTTCAGTGAGCTCTCAACAGCTAGCTATCTCAGTTTCCCTGGCAATAAAATGGGGATAAGGGACCTTCGCACTAACTAGGAATATCACAAAGAGTAATAAACATGTCTGTAGAAACCTCTCAAGATGAATGTTTCTTGAAATTGGGGAGGAGAAAGTCCTCAACAGTTTTTTTTTTGTTGTTTTTGAAGAGAAGAAATGAGATTATCAAAATTAAAGTAGGAGTCAGTTTACAGCTTCTAAGAGACAAAATGTTTGTCCAAACAAAAATGACAACCGATTACTGATGTTAGGCTTACAGATTACTCAAGGTACCCATAATCTACCAGATTCTCTGACAGTATTTTCTAAATTAAAATTACAGTTTTTTTTTACTTTATTGGTGGAAGAGAATATTTAAAATGGATATCACCCCCCCCTGAGTAATGCAATTATCATCCATCCTGTGTCCCGAGCTTTGATAATCTGTTCACTTTTGCACATTGTCCAGTTCCTAAGGTGCAGAGGGAAGACTTCTTTTGGACCTTTGCTTTCTCTAGAATTTCATAGTCTGCCCTGTACTACGAAATGTGCTGTACTATTTGTGGCAGGGTCTGTATAGTGACGGGTTGTCTCATGGGCCAGAAGCCTTTCTATGGCTTTTGTCATTGGAGGGAGACACTACTGTCTTTTTTAAAAATT
>PVIC010045696.1:0-14506 GCA_004025085.1 Thryonomys swinderianus
TTTGAATTGGGTCTTTAAACTTGGGGAGGCTGATCTGTTTGAGTTCTTTATATATTGTCGATAATAGCCCTTTGTCTGATACACAGCTAGTAAAGATTTTTTCCCATGTTGTTGGTAGTCTTCTAGTAGTGCCAGCGACTTCTTTGGCTGTGCAGAAGCTTTTCAGTAGGATGAGATCCCATCTGTTGATTCTTTCTGCCGAAGTGATTTTTAAGGATGACTTATCAGATCATAAGTGATAATTGTCCAATGTATAAATTACTAAGACAGAGGGGTAGTAATGAATAGTGAAAGAAAAGCTTTTGAATTTCCTGTTTAATTATGTGGATCAGAGAAACATGCAATGCTGTCTAGGGACACTACTTATTTTATGAAGCTTAAACTTTTAAAAATATCAATACAAACAATTCCAAAGCAGGACTAAACTTGTACAATGAAAAAGTATTACCTCCTTTCCTTTTGTGGTTTCTGTTTATTTTCTGACCTGTTCAAAACTATTACATGGAAATTAAGGAACACATATTAGACATCTATAAATAATAAAAACATTTTTATATCGATATCAGTTGGGCAAGTCTAAAAATGGATTTATTAGCATTTATGTATTCGCTTACATCATTTTTTTTTTGACACAGGGTCTTAATTTGTAGTTCAGGCTGGCACTGAGGTCACTATTTAGCCCAGGCAAGCTTCCAACTCAGCAATCCTCCTGCCTCAGCCTCCCAAGTGCTGGGATTACAGGCTTGAGCTACCACGCCCGACACTGTGGTATGTGGTACTGATTGCTGGTGGGCATGAGCCATCATGCCTGGTATTGTTGTATGTGGTTAGCAGGGAGCAAACCAGGGACTTTGTGCTTGCTAGGCAGGCACCAGAATGACTGTGCGAAATCTCTGGCCCTCTTACATCAAATTTAACATCTTCATTGAGATAAAATTAACATATCATACAACCTACTCTTCTAATATATCCAATTCAGTGTTTTTTGGAATTGCATTATCATCTGAGTCAGTTTGAGAATATTTTCATCACCCAAAAAGAAAAATTTTACTCCTTGTCATCACCTCCCCCACTCCTCTCATACCATCCACTCCCAGCCCAAATAACTGCAAATCCACTTCATGTCTCCATGGATTAGCTTATCCTGGCCATTTCACACAAATGGAATCATGCAACGGCTGGGCTTCTATCACTGGTTTCTTTCACTGTGAATATTGATCTCAAGGTTCATCCACTCCATGCCAGTTTTTAACTGTTCATTCTTACCTGTCAGCATGCTGGATGCAGAAAAAAGTTGGTTGTTGAACCCCTCTCCTGCTGTGCATGCGGTGGGAAACACACATCGACTTATAATTCCAAAGGGTTGACTTTTTTTTTTTTTTGAGACAGGGTCTCGCTTTGTAGTTCAGGCTGACCCTGAGCTCACTATGGTGCCCAGGCAAGCCGCCGCGAACTCAGCAATCCTCCTGTCTCTGCCTCCCGAGTGCTGGGATTATAGGCATGAGCCACCACGTCTGGCATTGTGGTATGCGGTGTTAATTGTTGGTGGGCATGTCTCCACGCCCAGCATTATATGTGGTTACCGGGGATCAAACTCAGGTCCTTGTGCTTGCGAGGCCAACGCTGGAACCACTGAGCAACCCTCCAGCCCATTTTGACATGAACACTAATCCTGCCCGTACCTCCTTTGGCAAAAGCAGGAGATTTTGAGTTGTATTTTCCTACATAATGATGGAAGGCCTGATACCTGACATTTTATAGAAATGACCATAGCACTGTATGTAGTCAAGTGTATCATATATACAAGAACAGCTCTTGATAGTTTATATAAATTAAACAGAAAAACTTAGAAACCAATGCCTTAAATTGTATGTTACCTACTAGCAAGGAATATATACATAGGTCTCATGTATTTTTACATCTTCTATTTCAACATATTAAAAGTTAAAATGTACATCTACAACAGCATCAAATTCATTCTGAAGGACTTCTCTGCAGAAATTTGCACATGCGTGTGTGCGCGTGCATGCGTGCGTGTGTGTGTGTGTGTGTGTGTGTGTGTGTGTTGATGCTGAGGCTCACACTCTGAAGCCTGTACATGCTGGCTAAGTGCTTTACCACTGAGCTGGACCCTGTCCCAGCTTGTGACATCTTAGGAAAAATTTGGGGAAACACTTTTGCTCCATAGATGATTTCCTCAGAAACAGACACCTAGATAGATATTTTATTCCTTATCATTTTTTGAAATAGCTGCCTAACATTGCTACTGCTTTCAAGACTTAACTCAAATATTTCACCATTATCAGCAGCTTTACCCGTCACCTTGATATTGGACAAAGGCAGACCTGCCACTAAACCCTACAAACCCAGCCTGAATTGCACAAAAACTTTCATCCTTTAATCATTCACACAGTCAAAAACCCTCCAAAACTTGACTTCAGAAGTGGCCAAATTTAAAGGCTCACAGATCTGAGTTTGGTTTCAAATCCACAGAATTACACTTCTTTGTTCCAGGTCCTGGATGTGGATGTGGCTCTCTGACAATGTAGAACTGTTAATATAAGACTGTTTTATTCCTTTCATAAACTCTTTTTGATGATTACATATGATGTAGAATTATACTGTAATCAGGTTATATCTAGCACATTAAAACTTACACATATAATTTTAATTAAATAATTCATATTAACAAATGCTGAATACTGACCATGTCCAAGGCATTGTGCCAAGGATAAGTGAATGACATATTTGATGACCATGATGGACTTACTAACTAGTCAAGGGTATTAACAAGCACACAGATTAACGTAGAAGAATGTTACAGAAGCATATAGGAGGAAGACAATTGGAATGCCTTTGTAGAAAAGCTGGGACTTTAAAAATAAGTAGGATCTGGGCTCGAGATGGAGCTCAGTTGTTTGGCACCTGCCTGACACCATAAGGTCCTGAGTTCAATCCCTGGTACCAAAGGGGGGAAAAAAAAGTAGGGTTCAAAATGTTGAGGGTAATACTTGAGGCAGACAACAATGTAAAAAGAAAAGAAAAGAAAAGAAAAATATTGGCAGTTTTATAAATTGCCTAATGAGCTGCAAAGTAAGTTTTATGGTTGTATCATGGGAGATGAAGCTAAAAAATGAGAGAGACGCCAAGTCAGAAAGACTCTTAATGTCATCCTGAATTTTGGGTTTATTCTTGAGGACATGAGGTTGCCAGAGAAACGTGAACAGGAGAAATACATAGTCAGGCCTATGTTTTAGGAAAATTGTTCTGGGTGTAGGAGGGTTTATAAAATGAGAAATTGGAGGTGGGGAAGATAAATTAGGACACCCCTTTCAAAAGCCATTCTTTTATTGAAGAATGAATATGTTAGCTCAACCTGAATACCAGCTAGATATCCAAGAAGGAGGAGCTGGAAAGCTGGACTGTCATCAGATGTGCTAAGAACAACTGAGGCTGAAAGAAAATAAGCAGAACATAATGGCTAAAATTCTTCACTAGACTTGAGAAAGGAGGCCGCCCTTCCATATGGAACTGGACAACTGTGGGTTAACTATATTATTAGGCAACAGTGTGTTAACTAGGTAACTGTGTCATTTGTAGAATGTACCTGAGTAGCCATGACAACTTCTGGAATCTGTCACCAAAGGAGCATAGTAGACTTAGGAAGTCCTGCCAGAACTCTTTGCTGTGCCCCCTGCTACTGCTCTGCTTTGTGTAAATCCCACTACCATATTCCTAGGGAAATTCCAATGAAATTAACCCTGGTAGATGTAAAAAGAGATATCTAAGAAAGCTCAAACATCTATTCAGGGCTCTGGAGACTGACAGGAGTCACTCGCTGAGCCACCGACATCACTAAGAAATGCATTTGCTCCTATCTTCATCTGTGCCGGGGTCCTCACTGTGTCCTACCTCAGACTATGTTTGTAGACTCAAGAGTTTGCAAGATAGAATCAGAAGGCAAATGAAAAGGTATTTTAAAGAAGAAAGGTGAGTCAACTGTACACAGCAGAAAGGTATCCAGAGCCTAACTTTAAATGTTGGTCGATAGGCACTGCATGGGTATGTAGGTCTGTCTCAAGGAAGCACAACCACTTGGGTATTATTTCATGATAGGCACACGACAAGACTAGAATCTGAAGCAGTAGAAAAGAGAATGGAGAGATGGGAGCATGTCGGGAACAATCCTGTTTGGGAGAAATAATTGGACGGTCAAAATTGAACAGTCCTTCCTGACTGCCTATGACTTTGGATTCAACTCACCTTCACCTGCGGTTAACAAGGACTCAGGTGGTCCCACATGCTGTGATGCTTCAGGATGGAACTACTCCATTGCCGGTGTCTGCTCTGCCCTCTGAGCCATTGTTACATTTTGTTAATCTAGAGGTGCTGAATAAAAGTTGTGGCAGGCTGGGGCCTGGGTCTTCTGCTACCCAGAGTAGCATGGATCAGGCCCAAGGTGAGCTTCTCTAAGCCTTATTTCTACCTAGTTATTATTTTGCCATGTGCCGTGGACTAACATGAGACTAGAACCTAATGCAAAGGTCCTAGTTATGTTGCCTTCCCCTGTTTCCACAGGAACATATTTCATAGATAAGTTGTCAGAATTTGATGACCTTACACAGGCAAGGAAAAGAGTTAAATATGTTCATGGGATTTCAATGTGGAGTAACATGAACAATGATAATATCACATTCAGACTGGGGATCTAGAAAATGTATGTTTTATAAAATATGATCATAAAAAGGATGATGAATTATAAACAGAAGAAGCAATATTTCAGTGATGCTTGCAAGATATGCAGGTCAAAATTTCATTAGAAATTAGACCTGGTATTCCTGAAATAGTTTAGGTAGAGTTGAAATTTTGGGCCAAAGATAAAGATTTAATGCTACTTAAATAACAAAACTAGTTGAAAATAAGGGAATGGGTAAGGTTATCAAATAAAATATTGTAAAAGGTCATGAGTCCCATGGAAAAAAAAAAACTCTGTGGGAAGTTCATTTAAAATATAAGCAGGGCAGGAGATCATCTATGAACATAATCTAATAGAGTTTATTATTCTAGTTTCTGAGATACCATTACTGCATGACAAGGAGAAGAGATAATGATACCATGGTGCAGTCATGCAGATGGGTAACCTAGAGGGAGAATTTCTTTAGTAGTACATGTGTGTAGTACATAATGTTTCTATTCCTTATGTGGAGTTGGTACATGTACACCACACATCTTAATTCTCTTTTTTCATTCCCTTTTCCTCACCTCTGTTCCCCTTCCTCCATCTCTTCAGCCTCTTCCCATTTGAAAATGATCTATCTTCTTACTTCCTATTGTCTGTCTTTTATTTGGCTCTTTATCCTTTGGGTTTCTCATATAAGAGAAACCATGCAAAATTAAGCTTGTATTTCTGATTTACTTTACTTAATATTATGGTCTCGATGTTTTTCATATTGGATGGCTGGGTGAGAAGAAAAAAAATTGGAATAGGCAAACTAGGCACTACAGAAAGCAGAAACTATAGTTCCAGCTATTTGGGAAGTTGAGGCAAAAGGGTCACTTGAGCCCAAGTTTGAGGCCAGCTTGAAAAACTAGAGAGAGACAGAGACAGAGAGACAGGGAGACAGGGAGACAGAGACAGAATGAAAATCAATGAGGCAGGTAGGATGGGATGATCCAGGAGAGTGCACTAACAGAAGCCATACATTAGAGAGATGTAAACCAGCAGCAAAGTCCAAAAAGATAGGATCTGTCTTTGAAGACAGATGTCAGAAAACCTAGGAAGTTAGCACTTCTTCCAACTGTACTTTTAAAATTGCTTTCAGAGATAGTTCACTGACCAAACAAGCAAAGTAATCTCATTTCTTCATAGTCAGGGGTTCCTCACTCTTGACCTTATAATGTGTATCTGTTTCAGTTTTTTTAAATTTTCTCCCTTCTCTCTTCCTTTCCGTCCTTTTCTCAACTTAGCTCATTTTTGTCCCCTTTGTGACACATGTGGTAATCCTAACCCCCCACTTCCTGTTTTACAGTCTCTCCTGGTGTTGGCCTAAGATATGACACAGAGTAGAGCTATGCTCAAATCTAAAAAGCCAATTTCACATTAGGAGCAGGGAAAGCAATACTTAGAAAGTACCGAAAGTAGATTGACCCCCACAATTTTATTTGTGTGCTGGAACACTGTTCTAAGTGCTAGAAGTTTATAACACACAAATTATACTAAGTTAAGGATGGCTTAGACATATGCTTATATATTAAAAGGCATATATAAAGTTCAGGAATAGATACACACATAGACAATCTTTAATTTACCATATTATTATATACATAGATCAGCATGTGCACTTTAATAATGACAGAGGGGATAGGAATGTGAGAGGCCACATTTACTTTAGTTATTCAGGAATAGATTGCCTTTCACTTTCTAAATTTACTCTTCCTCCCTGTTACTTCTTGAAAGCTGAACGAGCTTAATTTTGACAGTGAGCTACATTTTGGAAGTATGTTAAGATCTTTAGCAAATGAGTCATGAACAGGAGAGTTATAGAACAGAAAGGAGAGAAAAAAATAAGGTGCAACTGATGTAGATGCATTGAATTGAGGGGGGAAATGTAGGAGTCATTTACTAAAATGGTGCCACTGTGCCTGCCTTCCTAAGTAGCTTTTTACAGATGTTGAAAAAGTGCTAAACTCCATATGTAAGATGCAGCACTAATTGGAACAGAGTGGGAGCCCCATGTTGAGTGCAGGGGGAGAGCAGAGTCAGTGGTAGATGAAATAAGAGATGGATAAAATCCAAGGCAGCAGGAGCTGTCGGGAATGGGACAATGCACAGCAGTGGTAGATAAAGAAAGGAAGAGGTGAATCGATTGCTTTGGACAAGTTAGGGGGGTGCTGATCCTTCAGACGCTACTGAAAGAACAAATAGATCTGAGGGAGAAATGGGGTCAAGGGAAAGAGATATGCACTGCGATGTTAATGGTCCAAAATTATCAGCATGAAAGAAACAAAACATTTTCTATAATCTGGGCTCAAGATATTTCAGCAAGGAGTATCCCCTGTGAAACTGCCTTATGCCACATTCACAGCCCCTTCAGCCGAGCGCAGAATTTCTCATGCCAACAGAAAGCCATAGATTCATAACAATGCAAATACATTTAAACTTCATTAAGATCACCTGTGAACTAGTCGTTGTCATATTTCAGAAATTCTGGCCAGGAGGCTTCTACCTTATACAACACAGGGAATACAAGAATAAACTATCTAGGAGTATAGAGATCCAAGTATTCAAAGTTAAGAACCTGGGAACTAGTATATCTGTCTGATTTGGCTCTGAATGATGGGAAGGAGCATGGAGGTAGTCATGCAGGTAGATAGGATTAGCAGAGCCCATTGAAAAACAAGCTGCTGCTAGTGTATTAAGGATCCAGTTGGGCAGGTGGGTGAAGGCAATGAGGGATCCAGGTTGTAAATGTCTATTGTTCACCATCAGACAAGTGATGTTCTGTTTGATTGGGCAAGGATCAGTTCTATCTGCATGTACCACAGGCCCAGATTCAAAACCTATTTCCCACTGGGTCATGCCTGATGGGTGAAACTTCTTGATTCAAATCTCTGCTCCTCTACTCTATATAATTTTGGTCATCTACACCATGGTATTTATTAGGATTAAATGACAGTGCATGTTAAGTAGCACTTAAAAAGTATTTAACAAAAACATTTACAATGAAAAGTACATGACATAATTTACTTCAGCCTTTCTGACCTTGCCCAAGTAACCAATCTTTTTTTTCTTTTCTTTTTTTTTTTTTTTTTTTTTTTTTTGCTTTAGTTCAGGCTGGCCCTGAGCTCACTATGGTGCCCAGGCAAGCCGCCGTGAACTCAGCAATCCTCCTGTCTCTGCCTCCCGAGTGCTGGGATGACAGATGTGAGCCACCACGTCCAGCATTGTGGTATGTGGTGTTGATTGTTGGTGAGCGTGTCTCCACGCCCAGCATTATATGTGGTTACCGGGGATCGAACTCAGGACCTTGCGCTTGTGAGGCAGGCGCCAGAACCACTGAGCTAACCCTCCGGCACCCAAGTAACCAATCTTTACTCTGCCTTCATTTTCTCAGGAATAAAAGGGAATTTTGGATAATGCTATTAACATAGCTTGCTTTAATGGAAAAATTAATTGAATGTAAAATATTTAGTACAGTTTTGTCATATAATAAGTGCTCAATAAATGGTAACTAATATTATTATTCCTTATTGTTATGTACAATTGTCTGAACTTCTTTTTGAAATATAAGTGACATATAATAAGCCAAACATATTAAAATGTATACAATTTGATATAATTTAACATATGTATATAACCTTGTAAAAAAGTTGCTTCAGTCAAGAAATTAACATATCCATCACCACCAAACTTTCTTTGTAACCTTTCTGAAACCCACTCAAATTTTGTCCCCAAGCAAACATTTATCTACTTTCTGCCACTACAGGTCTGTTTACATTCTATATACTCTTGTATAAATGGAATCATAGAACACACACTTCTTTGTTACTGGTTTATAAGGCCGAGGAACTTAGCTCAGTGGTACCATGCTACGTTATCACTGGCTTATTTTACTCGGTGTAATTATTTTTAATTGAATTTCTTATTGGTACGTTTTATATACACATGATGATTACACTCAACATTGGGAATTGATACCAGTACATGACAGGAGTTAATTCTCATTTTTACCCATTTCCCTATCCACCCTACAAACCCACAACCCCTATCCACAAATGCTTTGTTTTTTTTTAAGATCATGTTTTTTATTTGCCCTCATTACTGACCCCTACCCCATTCCCTTTGAATATTTTCTATTTTAAAATGTGTATCACACATTCTAGAATTCATTTACATCTTCAGATTCTCATATCAGAGAAAGGGCACAGTACTTGCATATCTGTGACCTGTTTACTTCACTTACGAGTATGTTCTCAAGATATGTCTATTTGAATATAAAGGACTCAACTTTATCTTTTTTACGGTAGAGTAATACTCCACTGTAGGGGAAAAAAGCATTTCTTCTTGATCCAGCCTCCAGTTGATGGTCATCTGGGTTGTTTTCAAGATTTAGCTATTACAAACTGAGCTACTATGAACATGGGTGAACATATGTCTTTACAATATGAATCTTTTAATTCCTTTGTGTATATTACTAGTAGGGGAATAGCAGAGTCAAATGGGACCTCTAAATCCTAGTTTTCTGAGGATTCTCCACACTGATCTCCACAATGGTTGTACAAGTCTATAATTCCACCAACAGTGGAGAAGGGTTCCTTTCTCCACGCAGCCTTGCCAGTATTTATTGCTGGTTAGTTTCACAATAGCAGCCATTCTTTCTGGAGTGAGATGAAATCTCAGTGTTATTTTCATCTGCATCCTTTGAATGACTAGTGATATTGAACATTTCTTCATATGCTTCTTGGCAGCTTTTACTTTTTCCTCTGAAAAGTGTGTTCTTTTCAAATGCCCATTTTTTAACTGGGTCTTTAAATCTGGGGCAACTGATTTTTTATGCTTTTTATATATTCTACAGAGTAGGCCTTTGCCTGAAAAACAGCTAGTAAAGCTCTTTTCCGTGTTAATGGTTGTCTTTTAGCTCACTTGGTGGGTTCTTTTGCTGTGCAGAAGCTTTTTAGTGGGATGAGATCCCATTTGTTGATTTTTTTCTGCTAGTTCTCATGCTATAGAGGTTTTGTTTATTAAGTCTTTCCCTAAGCCAATGTCTCTAAGAGTTTTTCCTAGCCTGTTTTCCAGCAGGTTTAGTGTTTCTGTTTTAATGTTTAAGTCTCTAATCCACTTTGATTTTTGGATAGTACGCCATGAAAAAGGTAGGTCTAGCATTAGTCTTTGCCAGATTAAAGCCCAGTTTTTCCAGCACCATTTGTTAAAGAGGCTATTTTTCCTCCATTGAGGAGAGTTGGCTACTTTGTCAATGATAAGGTGGCTTAGTGTATCTGGAGTTGTTTCTGGGTCTTCTAATATATTTCACTGGTCCTCAAGTCTGTTACATTACCAGTACCATGCAGTTTTTCATCACAGTGGCTTTGTAGTATTGTTTCAAGTTAGGGATTGTAACCCCCCCCCCATGTCTTTGTTACTTAGAATTGCTTTGGTATTTTAGGTTTTTTGTGGTTGCAGATGAATTTTTGGATTATTTTCTCTAGGTCTGTGAAGTATGCTGCTGGGATTACAATGGGAAATGCACTGAATCTATGAAATAGTTGTGGGAGTATAACCATTTTGATTATATTGGGTCTTCCACGACCAAGGGATGTCTTTCCAATTTCTGATATTTTCTTCAATCTCCTTTTTCAGAGTGTTGTAGTTGTCAGTGTAGAAGAGTACCTCCTTTGTTACACTAATTCCTACATATTTCATTTTTTAGGGTACTATTGTGAAAGGGATTGACTCCCCAATTTCTCTCTCAGTGAGTCTGTTATTTATGTATAAAAAGGCTATGATTGAGCTGGATATTAAGCTCAGTGGTTCCAGGACCTGCCTAGCAAGCACAAAGTCCTGAGTTTGATCCCAGGTAACCACATACAACAATACCAGATGTGGTGATTCATGACCACCAGCAATCAGTTTCACATACCACAATGCTGGGCATGGTGACTCATGCCTGTAATTCCAGCCCTCAGGAGGCAGAAGGAGAAGGATCTCTGAGTTTGAGGCTTGTCTGGGCAACTTAGTGAGGTCAAGGCCAACTTGAACTACAAAGCTAGTGCTAGAAGTTTATAACATGCACATATTGCATGATATAATTTTTATGCAATCTAAGAATAGGCGAATATGTAAGAACAAAAGTAAATTGGTGATTGTGGGGGTTCGGAGGAAGAGAAATTAATGAATGTAAGGTTTATTTTTCAGATATTATAAAATGTTCTGGAATTATGGAGTAATGATAGTTGCACAATTTTGGAGATATATACAAAATACATTTTGAAAGGGTTATGTAGTGTAAATTGCACCTTATTTTTTAAAAGAATGTATTTTGAACAGCCATGAACAATGGAACTAGTGTTTCACTCTAGAGCTTATCACCTCTTATAAATGATAAATTTAGGATTCCTTCCACAATATATCCTACTCTAGAGGGTGATATCTTCTGGTCTTATTTGAAGCATCCCACAGGGATTAGGGCTCAAGGAGTTGGTGTAAATGCTGATATTCTGAGTACTGTTATTGCTGGTTTTAATACACTATTCTTTACCTCTGACCCTGGAATGCTGTATCTTCTGCCAGAATCTATGGAACTGTGGCTAAGTTGTTACATAGTGCAAAATCTCAGACCCTTCAAAGTTTCTGACAAGGACTATAAAAACAATTTAGCCCAGGGCCGGAAGGTTAGCTCAGTGGTTCCGGCACCTGCCTCGCAAACGCAAGGTCCTGAGTTCAATCCTGGGTAACCACATACAATGCTGGGCGTGGAGACTCACGCCCACCAGCAATCAATACCACATACCACATACCACAGTGCTGGGCGTGGTGGCTCACGCCTGTAATCCCAGCACTCGGGAGGCAGAGACAGGAGGATTGCTGAGTTCGAGGCTTGCCTGGACTACATAGTGAGCTCAGAGCCAGCCTGAACTACAAAGCAAGACCTTGTCTCAAACAAACAAACAAACAAAAAAAAACAATTTAGCCCAAATTTCTCATTTTACATATTTTAAAGCTAAATCATAGAGCTATGTACTTTTCCAATAAAGCTGAGCAAGAATAAATCTATAAGAAGCAAATGTTGGTAACTTTATGAAATAAGCTTATTAACCCTTGGCAACTTTGTCTTAGGTTGCTAGCATTTGTCACACCAGATTTGTCTTTGCTTTATTTACTCACATTAGAATACCATTCTGACTATCCAACTCCAGTGAGGATTCTCTTGTCTTTGCTTGATGGCATTTACAGACCTAATACCTCTTTTTCTGCTTCTAAGTATCTATGAAACAGAAAAGAATAAAAAGGTTTGAAATGAAGAGTCACTGGTGTATGTAGAAATCTGTGATAAATTTATCCTTGGTTATAAGGAAAAATGGTGGCATTATGAAAAATAATTTAAAATGAACTGAATGCTTCTTGAAGTGTATCATATTTTCAGGATAAATTTAATAAGATAGATAACTGCTATCTAAGTGATATAGTACTTGATAATGAATTGTGTTATGGCACCACTTTTTTACTCTGGTTCTTGTGTATTATTAGAGATTGATGTGGCTCTTGGCAAACAATTCATGTGTGGTTTTCTGGAATTGTCCTTGGATTTCTGAGTTCTTTTATATATAACCTTCTGTTTAATGATGGCTCAGCTTATAGTATTTCATTAAGATGATTTTTAATTTAGGAAGCATAGTCTGCAAGGTCATTGCTATCTTTTTATGACAAAATTAACATATTTCTACTGGAAATTTTTGACAAATATATACACAGTATGTTAGAAGGTTTTTTCCCCAAGTATCTGGGTCTGATGAATCTGGGTTTTAAGAATTCAGGGAAAAACTATACTATGTTAGATGATATATACTTATGACAATTTTTGGCATTAATGTATGTAGAAATCTGAAATAGTGACCTTAACTCCTCCATTTATATGTTGAAGTCCTCACACCTAGTATCTCAGAATGTGACTGTATTTGAAGGTAGAGTTAATTAAGTTTAAATGAAATCATAGGGCCTTAATCCAGTATGACTGCTGTTCTCTTAAAACAGGAGATTTCAGCAGACACACGGAGAAAAGATTAATTGAACACACAAGGAGAAGACAGTTGCCTGAAAGCCAAGGCCTCAGAAGGAACCTACCCTGATGACAGCTTGACCTCATACTCGTAGCTTCAAGAAATGACTAAATGGATTTCTGTTTAAATCACCTAGTCTGTTGTACTTTATCGTGGTAGCCTTTGCAACTGATAAAATAGGTAGAAAATTCATAAAATAAATAAAAGATAGTTTTGGTAAGTATGACACTTTAAAAAAAAAGAAATTTTGGCCGGGCGTGGTGGCTCATGCCTGTCATCCCAGCACTCGGGAGGCAGAGGCAGGAGGATTGCTGAGTTCGAGGCTTGCTTGGGCTACATAGTGAGCTCAGTGCCAGCCTGAACTACAAAGCGAGACCCTGTCTCAAAAAAAAAAAAAAAAAAAAAAAAGAAATTTCGTAGTCCTTCAAGAATATTTGTACACACTGCAGAAAATATAATTCCACAGTGACTCACGTTTCTGTTCTTCAGTTTCTTTCCTTTACAGAAATGTTCATTCACATACTGATGATTTCTTATTCACAGATTCTCCTCTCCTTCATTTTCCTGGGTTGGTTTGTTTGTTTTAACAACACAGTCTCTCAGTTCCTAGGTAGAAGATTCACAGCAAAAGTAACAGTTGATTTCCCTTTCACACTTCTTATATTTCCTAAAGAATTTTAAATTTTTGGTTAGCTAGGGAACAGCCTTTGCTTCTCATGCATTACTTTCTAGCAGAATGTGTGGGGCAGGATATTTATCATAGAAAACCATGAATTATAAATGAATTTATTAGATGCACAGAGGGTTAGTTCTCTTAAGAAATTGTATCATTCCGCATGTATAACTTTCAAAACATAATTAAATTAATGTTATTATAGGAAGGAGTGTGTTTTTTGTGAGAAGCAATTGTTTTCTTTGATTTCTTGAAGTTACTAGGAATGAATAAAAATAGTCACAGCTTTTCCAAAAAAGTAAAGTAATATTTTACAATCTTTCAAAGTTCAACGTCAAGATATACCCAAGTCTGAATTATGCTTTTATATAATAATTGACAAACACATTAACAGATTTTTCCAGAAAGGAACTTTTTAGCCATAGTAGACGATTCGTAGGTTATCAGATTTGTTTTGAGAGTAGAGCTCTGATTTGTGTACAGACACAGGTGAGTTAATTCCCATGAGTAATCTAATTGATAATCTACTTGAAATAATACATTTCCAAATTTATGATTATCTATTTTTTTATAAAGGCACACGTAAACTTTTTTTTAAAACTTAACAGCAGATTTCTTTTCAGGATAAAAATTGTCACAGGAACTATGATATTTTTTATTCAAGCATTACTTACAAAACCAAGGACTGTTTAGTGACTCAGGTAAAACAGTCTGCTAGGTGAGGCTGAGAATGTGCTGTGTAACCTGCTGAAATGTGAGAGCAAAATAAAAGTGAGTTGTCCCTTCTCCACTGTTGGTGGGATTGCAGACTTGTGCAACCATTGTGGAGATCTGTGTGGAGATTTCTCAGAAAACTAGGACTAGGGGTCCCATTTGACCCTGCTATCCCCCTGCTAGGAATACACCCAAAAGAATTTTTAAAATCACATTGGGGGCCGGAGGGTTAGCTCAGTGGTTCCGGCGCCTGCCTTGCAAGCGCAAGGTCCTGAGTTCGATCCCCGGTAACCACATATAATGCTGGGCGTGGAGACACGCCCACCAGCAATCAACACCGCATAC
>PVIC010045697.1:0-14528 GCA_004025085.1 Thryonomys swinderianus
TGTTTCCAAGATTGAGCTATCACAAACTGAGCTGCTATGAACAAGGGTGTACATCTGTCTTTCCAATGTGAGTTTTTAAATTCTTTTGGGTATATTCCTAGCAGGGGTATAGCAGGGTCAAATGGGACCCGTAGTCCTAGTTTTCTGAGAAATCTCCACACAGATCTCCACAATGGTTGCACAAGTCTGCAATCCCACCGACAGTGGAGAAGGGTTCCTTTCTCCCCACAGCCACGCCAGCATTTATCGTTGGTGGATTTTGTGATCGCGGCCATTCTTTGTGGGAGTGAGATGGAATCTCAATGTTGTTTTCATTTGCATCTCTCTAATGACCAGTGATGTTGAACATTTCTTCATATGTTTCTTGGCTGCTTTGACTTCTGCTTCTGAGAAGTGTCTGTTCATTTCAGTTGCCCATTTTTGAATTGGGTCTTTAAACTTGGGGAGGCTGATCTGTTTGAGTTCTTTATATATTGTAGATAATAGCCCTTTGTCTGATACACAACTAGTAAAGATTAAAACTAATTCTTTAACATTGTCACATGACCACTTGGTATTCCTCAGCTGTTTCATAAGTCTTCAGTTGTTATGGTGGTAATTTCTTCATATCGGGATACAAATAAGGTCCACATGTCACAGGTGGTTAATGTGCCTCTTAAGACTCTCTTGAGTTCTCCTTCCTCTTTTTATCTTGCAGTTTCTTTGTTGAAACACCAGATCATTTGTTAGTGGATTGCATTCCTCTGGTGTTGTTGTCTGACAAACTCCTCGGGCTCATGTGTCCTGCTTGTGGGTCACTGGATCAGGTTGCTTGGCAAAGACACTGTATAGATGGTATTGTGCGCCTCTCTTTGGATCTCCTTGAGAGGCACGGTCTCTTGCCATGTTGCTGAAACTGGTAAATGCAATGTCAAATTAGATTCCATTGGAATGGGGAAGGACTCTTTATAAGTTAAACCTCTAAGATCTCCAGGAACTTTCTGTTACAATGACTAAGTTATTCATCATTACTGATACACATGGAGTAATACATTTGTCCCAGAAGAAATGCTGCAAAGGAAATTACAAGCATTAAAACAATCTTTGGCATTATTAGATTTTAGTATCTTTCCATGTGGCCCTCTTTCATAGGAAAACATAACTATTTCTTTTATTATTTCGCTCTCTAATGCTAAGTTCACTAATGAAAGAGTGTGACTGGGAAAGTTTCTTTATTAACAATGATTTTATTCTTTTAAACAAGGACAGACTAATCTCTACTTGCCCATGCTACATAACAAAGGTATTTTTAATTCTGTACATGTAATTAAGTTCTCTTTTGTTTGTGCACCAACAATTTCTATCTAACACAGGCTGTCTTGCTAATAGCATCAAGCATTTGTTGATTTGCAATACTCTCTTAAACAGGGTAATCTTTCTAAAAGCTGCAAACATTTAAAATATCAAAGACTGTAATAATCTAGAGTTATAGATTCTCAAAATATTGAGAGCCATAACAACAACAACAAAAAATCCCAGAAAACATTTGAAAAGTTTATTCATTTACAAAATATACTTTTCTTTTTTCCAGTACCAGGGATCAAACACAGGACCTTGCACTTAAAATAGACTGTTTTTATCAAACTTTCCCCACTGCAACCTGAGAAAGACATTCAGGACTTCTCACTATTTCCTAGGAGAAGCCTCACTACACACTGATAACAAACTTTCATAAAAATTCTAACTAAAAGATTGGCTTTCATGCCTTTATATGTTTGCTACTCTTCAACTGGTCCTGATTCAGCCAGAAACAATGAGACTGCAACCTCCACTGTTAGCCTTACCGGTATTAATCATCACCAAGGTGATTTCAGTTTCCATGGTAACAGTAATATTTATTTTTGTGCTACAGCACTGGCTGGTCTCTAACGGTTGAGATGGCAGAGTAATCTTGAAATGTGAACCTGCAGTCAAAAATGCTCATATCCCTGTATTGAAAAATCACATTTTATCAGTTCCAAGTACTAGTACTGACTTGTATTCAGACAAATGAATTGCACAGATATTCTTAGCCAAGCTTGGCTTTGGGTTTCAGTTTACCAGGCTGTAAATTCCAAAGGACTCTCACTGACTAAAGAAGCTCTTGATGTGTTCATCCACATTTTCATGATAGCTTTAAACATATGTAAAGTATTGTAGCATATTTTTATGGAAAAAGACTGAGGACACCCAGGTATAACTCCTCCAAAAAAAAAAAGAAATATTATTAAGTACAACTTTACATGTTCTTTAAATCAAAGACACAATCAACTTCAAATGACATTAAATTCAATTTTATGAATTTCATTAAAACTAATAAAATTCAAGAGTGAATTGTACATGAGAAGTCTCTGATCTCTCCTGTCTTCACCAGAAGTAATAAATATTACAGCAGATAACAAGACCTTCCTAGAAAGAGTGCCCAGGACAATGGAGGTCAGGAAATTGGAGGAAAGAGGCCTTTCTGAAAGATGCCTGGGGAAATGTCTGAGCTCTTTTGCATCCTCGATTAATACTGTCTCCATCTCTGCCCTATTTCTCCAAGTTCTTTTTATCCTGTAAGTCTTTTTAAATATTAGATTAACTCTATTGGACTGATAAGCCTTAAAAAGCTAGCTCTTTTAGGATTTAAAAAAATCATGCCATGTATTGGTTGCCTCACTCTGGTGATTGTTTCTTTTGCTGAGTAGAAACCTTTAATGGGATATAATTTCATTTGTCAGTTTTGGGTATTATTTGTTCTGTGGCTAGGGTTCTGTCCAGGAAGTCCTTGCCTCTGCCTGTGACCTCGACTGCCTTCCTATGTTGTCTTCCAGCAGTTTCAGAGTTTCTGTTTTTCGTACCTAAGTCTTTGTCCCAGTTCAACGTCAGTACAGGGTGAGAGATAGGGTTCTAGTTTGACTTTTGCCAGCTACTCATCTGATACAGCACTAATGTCAAGAATATACAAAGAATGTTAAAAAATTAAATCTCCCATAACAAGTGACTTAATCACTGAACTGAATAGATCCTTCTCAAAGAAGTGCAAACAGCCAATGTGTCTATTATATATATAGAGAGAGAGAGACATATATGTCTCCATCATTAACCATGAAAGAAATGCAAGTCAAAACAACAAATTGATACAACTCTGGGACTCCATCTTACTCCAGTCCAAATGGCTACCAAGAAAATGAAAAACAATAAATCCTGACAAGGAGGTACGGAAAAAAGAAACCCTTTGTACATTGTGGGTGAGGATGTAAACCAGTACAAGCATTAACAGAATTAAATATGGAAATTCCACCGGCCCAGCTTTAGCTCTCCTGAGTGTCCTCACAGGGTCCCCATGACAGCTAGGGATTCTAGGGTGCTGCCAAGCTGCAAAGTGCTTTCAAAGCATCCCCTCCTCAGCCCTCTCTCCATGACTCTCAAGTAAATAAGCACATGGGTGTTGGGCCTATGGCGATGGCTTAGTGTCGGGGTGGCTAAGACTTATGCAATTGAAAGGGAAAGGTGGGAACTTGGGAGAACAGTGACAGATGCAGAGTCCAGAGAGTGCAGAGCTCAGCTCTGGTCCTCTGTGATAGGAACCAGGCAAGACCACAGGCGGGTCCTCGCTGCCCCAGTACTTGGCATAAGTAGCTGGCTTGAAGTTTTAAACCCAAACTGGGTTTGCCAACCCCTGACTCTAAATCCAGAGCCTGCCCTTAGTGGAAGGGAGTAGAGCCATTCCCTCAGCTCCCTCCCTACAGGATGAGTTGAAGACATTGTGATGTGGCCACATGGGTACACCCATGTTCTCATGGAAACGGCCCACACATATTCCCTCAACAGATGGATGGATAAAGGGAAAGTGGCCTATATACCCAGCAGAATGTCATCCAGATATGGAAAGGAGGGAGTCATGCCATTTGCAGGGAAATGGATGGCTGCTGGCCCATAATGTTAAGTAAAATAATTCAGATACAGAAAGTCAACATCATGTAGCTTCTCTTATATGAAAACATAAATTCTTAAGAAATTAATGAGTAAAATAAAGGAGAGATAATAGGAAACAGGGATATAAACATTTTCAAGAAGAGAAGGTGATCAGAGGAAGTGGGAAGGGATGTTAGGAAGAGGGTAACTCCACGTGATTATTATGTACCATAAGCATATGCCCCTTTAAAAAAAAAAAACACCACGTAGGCATGCATTTTTCATTCTGCCTCTGCACAAATTGGCCTCATCTTTTCTCCAGCCAGGACTAGAAGGTCCCACACCATGGCACTGGGTGCTCTCAGAAACTGTGCTCACACAGAAATTTAGGGAAGATGAGCAAACATGGGGTGCTTAGAGTGCATGGTCCAAGAAGCCGGTGGGGGGGCAAGATTTCACCCTATTTCCTGCTCAAGGGCACAGTTTAAAACAAAAGAGCACACAAATCTAAACTGGATATTTCTTCTACTTCATTCAGAAGCAGTGGGTCTCTGAACATGAAAACATGGCCCAACAGAGTGAATCCTACCCCACACCCCTTCTACTTTCTCCAAGGTTTGAAACTTTACAGTGAAGTTCTTTTACTTTTTTTTTAATGCTTCTAATATAAAAGGAAGGACAGGCAGCATTTGGGCATGGAAATTAGGTTTGCTTCATTGTCATGTCCTATCTAGGAAAATTCCATAGACTCTCAACCCCATTTCAGAGTTCATTGTTAACAGGATAAAAGGAATCACTTGAATGAGACATGAATGTAATTAGCTCAGTCCTCTTAAAGGGAGCACTTTATCTATGAGGTGTCTGTGCAGAGTGGAGAGTCCCATAGGGAAGGCCTTGAAACAGGAAAAATGGGTGGACTTCTTAAAACCCACCATTTTATGAAAGCGAGCTTCAGAGTCAGAGTCGGGGATTCCGGAGGCGGCTGTTCCCTGTTGGGTGAATGGAAATTTGAGTTTCCTTCTCTTCACTTTGTCTTTTTTTTTTTTTCCTGGAACATGAGTCCTTTTAGAGGAAATGAGGGGCCTTCTATTTTCCTTCCCTTTTTCTCTGAGCATCTTTCTTCTTGTAGGAGAGATTTCTGTATTTCTCTTTCCCACGCTCAGGCAGTCACCACCACCAAGCTCAGCACTTGCATCAGAGTGAGGCACCAATAAAGCACAGGGCAGGTAGCCTGGCATGAAAGCTTCCCTGCTGATGTACCCCAAGCATGGGTCTTAGAGGCTCAACTGAAACCCCACCTTCTGTCCCAGCCAGGAGTGTGGCCTACCACCCTACAACAGCAAGAGACCCCAAAGCAATGACATGATAAGGTTTGAATCATGGGTGGGTCATAGGAACTGAAGGTACTTTGTGAGGATGGCCTTGTGGGGGAAAAGGAGGCATAGTATCAGGGCAGATGCAATGCCAGGCTTGCAGCCCTGCACTGGCCATCTTGGGGCTGTGTCCCTGGGCAGGCCCTTGATGCCTGTGGAAGGCCAACCACAGCTTGATTTTATATTCTTATTAGCATTTTCTCTGTGACTTGGAAAACTCAATTTTGGGGGTTGTATACCAGATATTATACAGGGCTGGCCTTCCTCCATACCCCGCCTCTGGAGGCATCACATCTTCCAGAACAGGTGAGAAGAAGGAGTAAAACAAAGGTAGGAAAGTATCTCAAAGAAGGTAGAACCATTGAAGCCCAAAGTAGACCAGTGTAAGCAAATTCTATTACTGTACCTGATCGGAGTAGGTAGAGTAGGTAAATTGAATAGTCCAATCAGAATACCATGTGGCCTTATCCCCTCTCTTTCCCCCTCCTCTTACCCCTTCCTCCTATTTCTCTTCCCTCCTCTCTCTCCTTCCCTTTTTTCCTTCCTTGCATTAAACAAAGCAATCACACTGCCTCTTCATTGGCTGAGTTTTGAGGCAGCCTCCCTTTCAGACCTTCTGTTCTGGGGTGACTCAAAGACCCCCAGGCCCCTCAGGGCTCTGGAGCCCAGGCCTGCCTTTATGGAAACAGAGCTGCAAGAAATTACTTTGAATGGGCCTCTTCATGTCCCTTTTATTTTAAGTGAATGAATTCAGATGAAAGAGGATTTTTAAAGAAACCAAAGGCAGTGTAGAAAGAGAAACTCAACACGTAGCTCTGAACTGCCTGAGGGATTTTGGTCTCCACTGTACCCCAGGATGGAGAACTGCTTCCTCTGTTCCCAGGGTGCTGGCCCCTAGGTCCCACTGACTCCATTCACATTCTGCAGAGTCCCTACTTCCCAGGGGACACCCCACCTCTCCACAGGGCAGCCCACCAGGATTGTGGAGGGGAGACAGAGCCCTGACCAGGCAGCAGCTTAAGCCTGAGTCTTCTCAAATTCCCTTCTCCCAGACTAGACTGACTGGTACCCCGTGGAAGGCTGTATGAACCTTTCCTCCTAAAGCGTGTTTGTAAGTGAGTTCTCTGAACTCCAGGCATTTCTACTTATAATCCAGGCACTTTACACTTACACCTGTAAGTATAAAACTATTTTAATGAATTCCTCTGAAGTATAGAATTATTTTAAAGGCAGCTCCACCCACCATGTGCTGAAACCATAACCAACCCTTGCATAGATGCTTAATATAGTATTTTCCAAAATAAAGCATGGGCATCATATGGCACTGAAATTCCTTCCTGTGCTGATCAATGTACCTTTAACCCCAGGTGGCTGGCACAGTTTGGCTAGTCCTAGCATTTGTCATTCACATAAGTTTGTGCAAAGAAAGTCATTATTATTATGCTAATACATTACCTGGTAGAGGAAGCCCTTTACAGCTATGTATGTCATCATTTTAAGGCTGGTCCTAGCATAGTGTATGGAGGAATGGTAAGACATTTAAATTTAGATGGAGGATGAGATGTTGTCCGGGTTTTAAATATAAAGTAAGGTTTTTTTTATAGCTAGACAACCTCAAGATATTTCTGTGGAAGCATCTTTAGTCTTAACATTCTGTGCTTCATGGAGTGCATGATTCATGGGTGCTAGGTGCTTGGCAAGTTTGGGTATGGAACTTAAATGTTGTTAGACTGCGGGTGGAGGTGGCTACAGGATGTGTGGTGTATTGATAATGGGTCTTGTTATTGGCAGCACCAGCCTTCAGCTCCAATAAGAGAGTAAGCATTGAAAGAAAAACAAAAGGACTCAAATATAACAAAGCCTACCTTAAAATTTTGCTGAAGGCTGGTGCTGCCAGTAACAAGAGATAATATTTGTGAGACACTTAGTACATGTTGGGTGAGCATAATCCTACCACCTCTATGAGGTAGACCAGAAATCCAGCAGATAGCCACATACCTAAAACAAAAATCCCTGTTCCAACAACCAGGAAAACCATGAGTCGCAAACCTCATGATAGCTAAGGCCAGAAGCTCCTGCAGGTTAAAGGAGATGTTCTTAGAATGCTCAGAACATTCAAATGATGACTTCCTAGTGATTTGGGGATGGTGCCTAGGACCAGCATCTTTATGAGCATATTAGGTGATTCAAAAATAACATTTCAAGGAAAACTACTGTAAACACAGTCTTTATACCAATAGTTCACAACTAGTGCCCAATCGGCTACCAAGGAACATTTTCTAACACTTGGAGATACTCTTGGTTACAATTTGTGAGAAGGAAACTGCTACTGGCATATGGTAGATGCTGCACACGGTCCAATAGATAGGACCACACACTACAAGACATCTGATCCAAGATGTCAGCGCTGGGAAAACTGACAAAACCTGGGCCACAATCACCCAGTCAGACTCAGGTCCACCTTGATAACAGTCTGTCTTTAGTCTGCCACTTCCTCATCTGTCAAGACCCCAAGTCCTGCTGGAATTACTACAAAGCTTTCTGACGACCTCAGTGCAAAGACTGGGGTGGGCAACATGCCAACTCATCTTGGAGGCTTTAGAGAGGACAACTGGCTGCTGGAAGGCCACCCTGAGTCACCACTATCTCTGGCAGACAGGCTGATGCTGGAGAGATTTCTCTGTGATTTTTCCATTCTGCTTGTAGCTTTTGACTAGTGGAGTTGAAATCAAAAAATGATAGAAAGTATAGTTAACTAAAAAGCTGTGGAGGCTTTGCTGACCAATTATGTCTGTCTGGTTTAAACAACGATTCAACAAACAGTTCAGTGCCAAGCAAAGCAGAAGCCATGAGAAGGACTAAGAATTGGGTATGGCAGGGGCTTCCTCTAGGAATTACGGCCGCACTGCCTGCGTCTTTGTCTGCTCTCCACATGCCCGTCCTCTGTTTATGACTCGCTTTTATTTATTGGCTGCTTAGGATCAGTAAAGGTAAAAAGACCCAAAGAGACCAATCTAGGAGTCCCAGAAAAGGCAACAGAACAATATCCCTCTTTAGCGAAAGGTTTTGCTAGTTTATCATTTACTAACTTAACAGGCTTCAGTGGGGCTATTAAATGCTGGGTTTCTGTATACAAAAATGATCGCAATCAGTGTCTCTCCTTTGTAGAATGTGCCCACTGACAGGGGAGGTTGCTGGCTCGGTTCCAACAACCACAGTTTGGGGTTATCCCTGGGAAGATGCTGAAGTGTAACACATGAGAGCCTCTTATCAGCGAATCCAGAGGCCACTCAGCTGTGAGATCCAGGCTCCCCACCCTGGGAAGAAAAGTTGCCTGATGAAACCCTGTCCATTCTCCCTTCATCCACACCTTCTTTTAAAAAGGAACCTCCCATTTCTGGGATCTAAATTGAGGATAAGAGAAATAATGAAGGGACTAGAAAAAGGACCAGGGGGCATCGCCAGCGGGCAGTGGAGAAGGGGCAACTTTGAAGGATATTTGATGTATAGTAAGACAGTAACCTATAAATATTGCATATGTTAATGTATTTATTGGCTATATAAAAATTTTAAAGATAATTTAAAAAGTTTCTCAGGTAATACACCCAACCGCCGTGCATATTCACTGTTGTGTCACTGTTACTTCCAAAGTCTTATTTTTCTATTACCTCATCTTCCTTAACTCTGTCCCCTTCCCCTCCATCGCCATCCTATATTTCCACCTGCTTCCTCCTCCCACAGCCTCCCCTTCCCTTCTGGCATGGTGTCCCATTTCTGCAAAGCCACCTACTCTTCTCTCCCACAGCCTAGGGATCTGTGAGGAGGGAGGGCTGGTGCGAGCCAACAGTCAGGTTAATTCTAGACCACAGTTTCACTCAGAGATTGTCCACGTGGTCCCTAAGTCTTCAGCTGTTTTCCTAACCATACTTCTTTCAAATTGCCTCTTACCTAAATGACTGCACCAAGGATTTCAGGCTGTTTACAAAGTGCATGGAAAGTAGAGGAAATGAAAAATAGCTGAAGGAGGAGGACAAACGTCTCATGACCATGTTGCATAGTGTTTTTCTATTATTGAAATTGTCCAATTATCAATTTAATTAAACTAGGGCTGTACTTCTTGGAATCTGTGTCTTCAAGTGGCTCCAGGTAAGAAGTAAGCAAAAGTGAAACTTGCACAAAATTTGGGAGGCAGAATTAAGCAGTAGGCTCCTTTTCTGAAGGTCAACTTCAATTTCTCTTCTCCTTCCAACTGTTGCCCTGACTTCTGCTCCTGTTTACCAATAGCAGCTCCAAGCCCATCTCCAAGTCCATGAACCCACAGACTTCATGTGTAGACTTCTCTGTCAACTGCCCTTGCCAATCACTTCTGTCCTGGATGGGTTTTAGTTCTCTAATTAAATGGTTCCAGCCCCCTGATCAGGCTGACCAATCCCCCAGTGCCCTGGCTGACACACAACTGTGAAAAATCTCATTCCCATAACAAATCCACTGACTCATAAATCTTGGACGTTCAGCTTCCAGGGTCAATAGCCAGATAATACTGCTAAGGGGCAACAAGACAATGCAAATCCTATCTTCCCTGTTGGGTACTGTGAGCACTTCATTTGACAGATGAGGATGCAGAAGGGTAAAACATGAGGTCCAGATTGTTACCAAGGGCGCATGATAGTCTTTATTTAACAACTACTACAGCCATGTGCTTTCAAATGAGTTTACTTAGAAAATAATTAATTAATACTTCATCATGGCATACAGCTTATTTAAAAGACAGAAAACTGTTATGATTATTTAATGTCTGAAAGAAAGCTAGATGGGTTATCAAATAAGTTCTGAATTTCTCATCCTTCAAAAAAATCAATAGTGAAAGCTTATTAGGATAAAAAGAAAAAATAACAGAAACATAAAGAACTTCAACATTGAGCCTGAATCTGAAGTTACTATGGCAACATTACGACCAAAATTGTGTTATTAATTTTGTGGTTCACTGAAGATATTAGCATCTTCACTATTTAAAAATAAACATTAGTCTCAAGATGTTCATATTTATATTTTTAACAAGTAGGAATGTCGACTATGGAGTATATTTTAGCTGTCATCAAGACAGACATACAAACATTGGAATTTCCTCACATCCAGTTTAGAAGTTTCCTTCTTAACATCACATTTGCATTTATTAACTACATAAATAGAATATGTGTTGATCGAAGCAGTCATAGTTGCATGAAATTATTTTCCAAGTGTGAAAGAAACGAGAGGCAGAGCTCATGTGAGGTGCTATTTGGCGAGCTCCTAGGCAGGACCCGGGCCCCTGGGGCCCTGCAGGCCTAATGCTGGCTACTGACCCTGGCCCGCAGGCAGCTCCTGGGACCACACAGACCACGACCACACTGGGTCACTCAACTGTGAACTGTAAGTGAGTTACATAACTGCCCTGGCTGGCTTTCTCCTCTGAGAGAAGAAAGTGAACCCAGGCAATTTCTGTAGCATTTTCCTTTCCTTAAGTCCTTTTTGTTCTTTGATAGCACTGCACCTTATTATATTGTAATGGTACGAATGAAATTTTGTTAGGGATATGGTCTTGGCATAAATGCACTCTATTTTTCTGAACTCAATGAATTGTAATTCTTACAAATCTCCAAGCGTTATGGTAATCGTTAGCAATATTCGCAAACCTAGCTTTGGGGGGCCCTCTGACACATACTGACTCACCTTCAAGCCCCATTTTGCATAAGCAAACCTGGCTCTTCAGAAAGTAAAAAGGTTTTGTTGGTTCAAGGACCTATGGTTCCTGGTCAACCTGTCCTGGAGCACATCAAGATCTGTGGCTCGGCCATACAGAAGCATTCACAAACTCCTTTTCCCTTACCTCCTCCAGGGATACAAAAGGTTGAATCACTCTGCTCCTAAAGCTTTATTTCTGCAGCAACAATAGGCCCAGTTGTGACTGATGAAGCTCAGGCAGAAGTCCTAGGAATAGGACTTCCCCCCTCTGGGGGCATGCAGTGGGAAAGGAGGGCAAGCTGGCTTTTCTGCCTTCTGGTTCTTCTGCCTCCTCCCTAAGATGTGCGCTGTGCATGGAGACATACAGCTGTGTTCCTGATGCCACAAGGCCAAGGACACATGCTAAGGTAGCAGGAACAGCCGGTAGGAATCTGGGCCCCGATCGTATCTCTGAGTTCCTGCCTAGCTAAACATGACCCAGACTCTTGGTTGGGGAGGATAAAGGCCTGACTTGCTTCAATTTGGGGGATTGTGCTACAAGTATGCAACTGCAGTCTCAGCGCATACAGAGAAGCTCTGGGAACCAAGCTGACTAGGTCATAAACATGTATAATCCAAAGTAGAAACGGACACAAAGAAATCCATCCATGATGCCTCAGTGCCATTGTTCAGAGCCATAGATTTTGTGCACACACAGCAAGACCAAGAGCAGCTGCAGACCGAATTATGAAGAATAGGCTGCCGTGCAGAAAGATCAAGGAGCAAAGCACCCAGCCTTGGAGAGATGGGAGAAACAGACAGGGCTATCCCGAGGGAGGGCGAAGCCACCTCCCTCTCTCCCTTAGTCCTAAAAAAGGCAGAGCAATCAGAGAAGCATGTGTTTTGAAAGTCAGTGGTTAAAATACAAGTTTTTAAAACTTCATCATAATCATTGCTCTCTATTTTCTCAATTGTATAGAGTGTTAGTATTGCACTTTGAGTATTGTGACAATTTTTGTGCCTCACACTGAACAATGCCAGATAATTTTCAGTATTTGTGATCATGGCCATTGAGCAAGAGATTGAATTTATAGCCTCTTAGACTTTTACTCATTTTGGTAGCTGAATAATGCCTCTTCAAATGTCTACATCCTAATGGTTAGAATTTGGGAATACAGTCCCTTACATGCTCAAAGAGAACTTTGCAGCTGTAACTAAACTTAAAATTCTGAGATGGAGAGATGCCACCACACCACTGCGCCATCCAAGGGTCCTTCTAGAGGAAGCCATGTGGCCACAGTTGGAAAAAGAGGACATGATGATAGAGCAGAAAAAGATTGGAAGATGCTATGTAGCTGGTTTTGAAACAAGGGATGGAGCCACAAGCTAAGGAATGCAAGTGGCCTTGAGACACTAGACAGAGCAAGCTCGCAGATTCCCTATCCAAGACACTCCAGAAGAAACACAGCTCTGCCAAGACCTTGGTTATGGAATTCCGACCCCAGTAGCACTATAAGATATTGCATGTGTGTTGCTGTAAGTCATTAACTTTATGGGTCTTTGTGAAGTGGCCATAGAAAACTAATACATTGAGGCTTTTCATCTCAGAAGAATTTACCTAGACCAGTGGTTGCAAACCTACGGCATGCATGCCACAACGGGGTATTTGTTAGCTCTGAAAGCTCTACAAGGTTCACCATCACTGACCTAGACCATGCTGAGTCAGCAGCTCTGCTCAGGACCTACTCCAGATGGCTTTAAAGTAAGAGCCAGGCAGACTAGTTGTAGAGGTCTTCCTTCACCTGTACCTGGCCCTCTCTCTTCCCTGTCTCTCTCCTTGTCCTACATTCCAGGCCTCTCATTTTCCACTTCTGATGCACATTCTCTGTCCCATTTCCACTGGAATATAGTCTGTTTCTTATGCACTCTAGTTTGTAAATGAAAAAAGGGTCTAAAGAAATATTTACGAGTTCAGGTTTTGGAGCTGCAGAACTAAGATTCACCTACTCAGTAACTTTGTGGCCTTATGCAAAATAACTTAGGTGAAATAGTTCATTTCCTCACTTAGGAAGTAGGGATAAAACAAGTACCTGCTAGGGAAGGGACTGAGATTTGAATATTGACAAAGTGTCTAGCTATGGGCACATGGTCACACTCAAGGAATGTTAACGGGGAGTGCTGATCATGTGTTACTATTGCATTAAACTCGTTTTGAGTTTTAAAAAGAATTTCTCAAAAGTCTACCTGAATAAAAATTAGTTTGGATGGTATTGGGGCCAAGACCTTTCTTGGCCCACGATGTAATCCAGTCTATAACTTTGTAATAGGCTTCTTACAGTTCAGCAAAGTAGTAAATTATGGGGCAATGTGTGTGTGTGTGTGTGTGCGTGTGTGTGTGTGTGTGTGTGTGTGGTAAGGGGTACAAAGATGAAGAAGTGGTTCCTTTTAGGATTTCATGGTATCATAAACACATGACTTTCTCTCCATGGTTAGCTTACCCAGACAGACCACCTAGTGTCCTGGTCAGGGTGGTGGTAAGAGCTTGGGCTGTAGTGTATTTGTTGAAAATAACAACAGGATCTGGGGACAAGATAATAGGAAGGGAAATGTCTCTGTTTTATGCAAGTCAACCTCATGTGCCTGCTGTGGGACCACAAAAGGAATCTTCAGATGCTTTTACATAGCCACACCTTGCAAAAGCAAGCCATTTTCTGTTGTCCATGTGTAATTATCTGTGTTCTTAGTCTGTGACACTCCCTCTAACATTAAGGTGATTTTTCCATTACTAACTGTCCTAGGTTTTAGCCCAACCAATTGAACTGGCTATTGGAGGTAAGCTGGGGGCAGAAGTACAGAGTAAGAATCAAATGCAGGACCATTATTACCACTGACATTAAACAGGAGTGACAAACAGGTCATTAAGGTTTGTATGCTTCTAATTAAAACTCGAATACATCAATCTTTTCTGACTCAAGTAGCAAATCACAGTTCCTACTGCTAAATGAAGACAAAATTCTTACCAGTCAATGCTCATCCCTAATGTTCATTCATTTCTATAAAGGTCAATTGCCACATAACATCCACTGATGATTGCCACCCACAGAAAAGTGGTGGGAGGGAGAAAACCCACGTGGTGTTACTCTCGCTGAGTTTTCCACCTTTTAAAAATGCTTGTTTCGAGTGATGGCCACACTAGGAAGCCATGATGGCAGCCTGTTTTTATATAACGGACTAGAAAAACCCTTGCTCTTTAAATGTTATAATGTAGTGTTGGCTTGTGCCTACAGGACTGCAAGTCATTTGTTTGCTGTCCTCATCACAGTGAGTCATACAGCGAAAGCACAAAAGCACAACCAGCTCGGTTTCTTAAAATGCCCCTATTACTCACTGGAAAAGCACTGTCAAACACGATTCACGCTCCCACCTGTCAAATAGTCATATTTTCAAACACATGGAACAAGATAACATAGCATGAACCAAACATCTAACGTGTCCAAGAAACCCGAAGCCAAATCATCCCTACTAGTGCCTACCTGA
>PVIC010045698.1:0-14512 GCA_004025085.1 Thryonomys swinderianus
TATTTATTCCTTCCCCTCATTACATCCCCACACCAAATTTCCTTTGGAAATTTCCCATTCTACAAAGACTGTCATACTTTCTAGAGCTCATTTGCATCTACAGGTGCTCATATCAATGAGAAGATCTGGTATTTGCCTATCTGTGATCTATTGATTTCACTCATTAGGGTGTCCTCCAGGTGTATACATTTGCACATAAATGAATCAATCTTGTCATTCTTTATAGCAGAATAATACTCCATTTTATAAAAATACCACATCTTTATCCAGTCTCCACTTGATGGGCATTTGGGTTGTTTCCAAGATTGAGCTATCACGAACTGAGCTGCTATGAACAAGGGTGTACATCTGTCTTTCCAATGTGATTTTTTAAAGTCTTTTGGGTATATTCCTAGCAGGGGTATAGCAGGGTCAAATGGGACCCGTAGTCCTAGTTTTCTGAGAAATCTCCACAATGGTTGTACAAGTCTGCAATCCCACCAACAGTGGAGAAGGTTCCTTTTCTCCCCACAGCCTCGCCAGCATTTATTGTTGGTTGATTTTGTAATAGTGGCCACATTCTTTGTGGAGTGAGATGAAATCTCAGTGTTGTTTTCATTTGCATCTCTTGAATGACCAGTGATGTTGAACATTTCTTCATGTTTCTTAGCTGCTTTGATTTCTGCCTCTGAGAAGTGTCTGTTCATTTCAGATTCCCATTTTTGAATTGGGTCTTTAAACTTGGGGAGGCTGATCTGTTTGAGTTCTTTATATATTGTAGGTAATAGCCCTTTGTGTGATAAACAGCTAGTAAAGATTTTTTCCCATGTTGTTGGTTGTCTTTTGGCAGTGTCAGTGACTTCTTTTGCTGTGCAAAAACTTTTCACAGTAGGATGAGATTCCATTTGTTGATTCTTTCTGCTAGTTTTTGTGCTATAGAGGTTTTATTCTAAGAGGTATTTTTTAAAAAGCTATCCCAAGGTGAATTCTTCCAATAGCCATCTACCACTGCCACTATGACTCTCAGAACCAAAGATTCCATACAAAAATGTCTTGAGACATCTTCCCCTCGACTTCTCCTGAGTGGCCAAAGAATACAGATGCAAATGGTGAAAAGAATACAGCACTATGGAAGGCAAGCTCCTGTAAACTCTGCTTGGGTACTCACTCTGCCTCTTGCACAGCCTCACCCTCTGGTTACCTAACGTGGCATGACCTGCCTCTAAAATCTGCCATCCAGAATGAAATGCCCATCTAGACATATGACATGTGTTCCGGAAGAGTACTGACATGTGCACAAACAGCTACCTCATCCATGTCCCCCTCCATCACACCCCAGGATGTCATCAAGCTTGCTGTACTGAACCCTCCAGTGAAACACTTTTCTCCTTGGGAAAAATGGGGCCAAGGAAACCAAAGTGAAGTGAATGTACTATATCCTAGTGGGGCAAATGAACCGCTCCAGCAAGTACCACGGGGCTCTTGCTTCCACAGTTTTCCTCTGTTTTGCTCTTGACTAAGGAAAAAAAAAAAAAAACCTCAAAAAGGAAAACTCCACAGTCCACCAGCAACAGATTGTATGTCCATGAGAAATAAACTAAGTTGTATTCAAAGTAGGTGAAGGAACTGTGCTGCACGAGAGAGCCAAAGAGGACAGGTGAACTACTGTCCAATACAACTGCACCAGTTCTTCTGCACCCCGTCTGCTCTCTAGACACACACGCACTTCCTCCACAAGGCGAGCTGCCAGAATCTCGGCGAGCGCCGAAGTGCATACAGTGTACGAGAAAAGGGACGTCCAGGGGAGCACAGCTTGCAGAGCAGGTGCACAGCTCCAGATGGTCCCTCTGGAGTCATCGAGGGAAGGCTATGGAAAGTGCTAACACCTGAATTGATAGCGAGGCCTACCAAGTGCTCACCGCCAGCCAGGCAACACATTTCATACACACCATCTAGGGACTGCGCTGTCTTTCTGCTTCCCCTCCCCTCCGCGCAAGTCCGACACAACTGCTTTCTCCCACTACCTGGAAAAAGCCAGAGCACATAGGGAAGCGAGTTGAACCTGAGCGACAGAGCGAGATCCAGGGCCCTGAGGTTGACTCATGCAACACTTATATACATATTCTGTGTATTTTTAAAGAGGCAAGTTTGGCCATGTCCACAGATTCCGACAGCGGGTGAAAGCAAAATTAAACCCAGAGGTGGGATGAAGAAAGCAACCCTTCTCTACCTGGACACCAGCCATACAACAGAAGGAGACGGGAGGAAGGGTGTGTTCTTCTCGACCTTAACAACCACTCCCCTGTGTAACTACAGAATGGACACCCCTACTTACACCTTTCGTTCACACCTTAGGCTTATTATGGTTTCCAGTTCAGGCCATTATGGAGAGAATGAAAAGGCATGGGACAGCAGGAAGCACATTTCTGAGCTGACTAAAATATTTTGTTTCCTAACAATTACAACTGCTTCAAACCGAAGAAAGGTCCAAATGAAGGTATTTCGTTACCTACCACCTGTGCACAGGGTGTGTAACAGGCCTAGCAAAGAAAGAGTGGCCAAATTATCATTCAAACTACAGGATGCAAAACTGATCATGGGTCAAGTACATTCCTCCCAGCAGATTCAAATCTGGACGTTCTGGTTGGCTGTTTTTAAGGGGGTGAGGGGGGTGTAGAATACCAGAGGTTCTTTCACAACTGCATGACCCAACAACAATCCAACTGACACCCAAGATGAAGGGGATTTCAATGTAATACACATCAGGCGTTTTAAATGAAACTCAGAACCTGCCACCAATGTTTACTTATCAGCCTGTTCTCAAAAAGGGACATGAAGAAAAGGGGTAGAACCCGCCACACTATAGAAGGCACTTCATGCCCTGTGAAGACCACTGCTTCTTCACAGAGTGGGCAGAGCACATCAAATGCCCTTCCCTGTTGCTGGCAACTAAAACACGTCAGAATGGCAATGAGCCTTCCAATCGCCAGGGCACAGGGGCTGTAGACATGAAGTCTACCTCCCAACAAGGAAACACAGATTTAGGCTGCAGGAGCAACTGATGTGTGTCACCAGCTGTGCACAGCCTACTCCCATGTCCACCCTGCAGAAGCTCCGCAGGGTGTGGGAGGCAATTTCACCACCTAACAACTTTCTAAAAGGAAAATAAAGGCTGTTCCCAAGTCAAAGGCTGAACTCTACACCTACGTGGGATTGACATGTATTATGGAGCTCAGGATGGGCCTGATTAACAGCAGTGCAAGGCTGAGGAACAAGCAACAACACTGCAAAGCCTAGATCCCTGGAGAAGGAAAAACTGACATCCATTTCCTCCTTTCAGGGGAAAAATAACCAGCAATGCTCTGAATACCTTTTACTTTCAAGAGAATAAATGTCTTATATACCTGCTATTAAATCATCCTAGTACTTAGGATAATTTGTTGCTGTGTGAAATGTCAGCCTCTCCCATCAGTAACTGGGGTAAGGAAAATAAATGTGCACCCATGCACACCCCCCCACACACACACACACTACAAAAATCATGAGGATGATGGTTTTTGACATGGGTTAAACACAAACAAGGGTTTTCAGTGCACTAAATAATAGCTGAGCACAGGAGAACTATAAAGGTAAGTGTGGTCCAGCTTACACTTACTAAAACTCGTTTCTTTCCTTTTAACAACAGTAGTGTTTCCTTCCTTAGAAATCTCTTCAATCAGCTCAATGCTAACCCATTAGAATATTCTATAAAATGGCTATTTCACTGTCAATACTCAAACATCAAGAGAACCTGGGGGAGCAATTCACACCTAGGAAGAAGATAACCAGCCAGGAAGCCTCAGAGTGGAAGTGAACTTGTGAATGATGTGTCTTTAAATGAAAATCACTTCAAGCAGCAAATTTCCTCAGACAGACATGCTTCCTGGGTTAAGGCAAATGGCCAGAAAATGCTTATGCAAGGAGAGTTTTACTTCTTCCAAACTCCCATTAAATAATGTGTACTTATCTTTGATTACCATTTAAAAAAAAAAGCTACAGCTGAAATTGGATTAAGAACTTGTGCTGAAAACGATTTATTGCATAACACAACTCTGACAGCCTGAATCTCCGGCCACCAACTGAGCCTTTAGAAAAATCTGCTGGGCAGCTGCCAAGTCAGCTCTTTTGCGTCTGAGCATGTCAGACATGGGCTGTGTCGGGGCAACAGCATGGCAGCAGGGCATCTGCACATCCACGTTATGAGGTACAGTCGGGCAGAGAGCGGTTAGAGCTACACATACAACTGGCCGCTAAAGCTCCTCCACCTTTAAGTGGAAAAAACCCAAACTACCACCTGATCAATAAAGACCCAAGAACTGTAGGTCTATCTCCCAAGAATCCAACAGAAAGCTGGACTGTCAATCTTTACCTTCTATAGAAGGAATGGGGCAAAGATAAAATCAAATCACAGATAATGACCAGTGGCATCAAAAAACCAATCGAGAGTTTAGTAACAATTCCAGTATACAGCTATACAGCTGTACTTTGTGAAAGAATCATTAACAAGCATTTTCCCAAAGAATTCTCATTTGGTATTTAATTATTCAAATGCCCTTATTAAAAATAAAAAAATTCCAGCCGGGCATGGTGGCTCACACCTGTCATCCCAGTACTCAGGAGGTAGAGACAGGAGGATTGCTGAGTTTGAGGCTTGCTTGGACTACAGAGCTCAGGGCCAGCCTGAACTACAAAATGAGAACTTGTCTCAAAACAAAACAAACAAAACAAAACACTCCAAAAAGCTGTCTAGTTCACCAGAATGACCATTAGTCACAAACTGATGTTTGTAATTCACCTAGTTAAAGTTTCAATTTCCTTGCTTCCCAAATAAAGGGATAATATAGCTGCATGATTTTCCATCATCACAGGAAGTCCTACTGAGCACCCCTGCACTGGCTGAGCACGTATCTGCATCGAACTGCCAGTGTGTGTTACCAGATAATGCATCTCACTGCGTCTCTGAGAGTCTTCAGAACATGTGCTTTATGCTGCTTTCTGCTTGGCAGGAAAATTGAGGGAGATTAGAAACCTTGCACAAGAAAATGAGACTGTAAAGCAAGCAAGGACTATTTTAAGTGCAGACACTGATCCAGGATAACTGTCCTATACAAGTAGTTCCCACCCTTCTACCTCTGGCTTCCCATTTATGTGACATTCCAGAGACAAAGTACAGATTCTATTCTAGTTATTATGATAAAGCTAATTAAGTAGGAAGTACACCCACCAACTGTCCTAGCTTAGCAACTCAGCATGTTGTAGAGACCATCAGATGGCTGTCCGGGAGCTGTGCTCATTGCAGAACCTATCACTGGCCCAGGGAAAGACCAAAATTCATAATCCTACTTTACAGCGAACACACAATACTTGTATACCACAAGTACGTCAAGCTCTACAAAGACACACTCAACAAAGTCCTGCATACACACAACGCTTTCTTATGCCCTCAAATAATTTTCTGGATCCAACCAGAAAATAAAGACTTCTGAGACTAAGGCCAGACAGAAGTCATTCTCCCAGCACCAACAGGGCCCACAGAGCCCTTAGTCACTGCTACTCTCTTCGTGGAGGGCCAGGAAGAAACTGGCCCTTGTGGTATAGCAAGAGGTCACTCAGAGCACTCCTTCACCAGGACCTAGAACACTGCCAAAGTCACTTCACAAGCTCAATCAACACCTGCCTGGCTTGCTGGCATTTTTGGCTCAGCAGTAGCCTTCCAACAGGAAAGAGACATCAGTACACACAAGTACACACACACACTGCCAGGGGACTGGTTATCTCATCGAGTCATAAATATCGTTAAGTTTTTAAAGACAGGAAAGTCTACAAACCTTGACCTTGGATTTAATGTTAAGTTGATCTTTTGCCTTATTCCAGGGGCCCTTGCGCCCTGTGCCAACCCTCCCTGCAGTGAATGGCCTCCCTGACGAAGGCTAGAACCCTTTCATTCACAGACATGGTCTCCAGGAATAGGCTCAAGTTCTGGCCCCCACCCACCCAAAGCAAGGCTCAGAATGCTGTGTGGGGACCACATTTGACATATTTCTTGCTGCACATATGAGAATAGATGCTAAACCCAAGGCACAGAGACATTAAGTCAAGCAGAGCACATGCTGACTAGCCAGTTTTGCTCACCTTTGTGTGCCCGCACACAGCAGCCTAGCCTACAGCGGGCATGTGGAAAACATTTCACAAGCAAACAAACTTGTTGCAACCATACAGGGAACAGAAGTGTAGAAGCAAAGCACCCTGGACTCCTGCTCTGGGACTCCTATGACCCCTTACCCTTGCCCACGAAGTAAGCTAGTAGTGGAGCCAAACTTCAACACTTATCAGAAATGCCTATAGGGCTTGACAACTCATTTCCCCCAAGACACTCCCAGAACACCCATGCTGCTCGCCCAGGATCACACTGTGAAAAACCACTGGCACACACCAGACGTGTTGAATACAATCCCTTCCCTTTCTTCCATGGAAACCAGCCCACTGCCTGCAAGAATCTGCAACTCCCAAATCCAATACAAACACATACCTGGCAAGGTGGCGCTCCCCCGAGTTTCCTACCTAGATACTCTACCCTTGCACTGCCCAATTACTCTGCCCTGCCAGTCTCTCAGCGAAACATGACTACAGCTTTCTTTCTTGATATTTTCTCCCCCTATCCCCCACAACCACTTGTGGGATTTTAACTTAGCTTCTAAACCACCATCCCGGCTGCTCAGAGGTTTGGAAATGGGAGCTGAAGTTGGCAACCTTTTTTCTCATTCTTTATTCTTTAAATACAGATGGCACTCTCTCTCTCCTCTCTCTCTCTCTCTCTCTCTCTCCCCCAGACACACCCTGAAAGCAAGATCTCATTTTCTCTCCTACAAAGTCTTCCACAGTGTCTCTACCACCAACAAACCCCTATCCGACTCATCTCTGTCTCCAAAAACACAACCACACCACAGAGAGAGTCAATCCATGGCACGCCTTCCTGACTCCAGCCCTCCATGGCTTCTCAGCCTCTCCCGGGGAAACTCCTCACTTAGGGGGCCCGTGAAGCCTTCTGACCAGACTGCCTTTAACTGCACTGAATCCCCCACAACTGTCAACACCCCACACGGACGCGCAGAGGCAGCTGCTCTCACCCTCAGGTTCTCATCTGCAATGCCAGGCGACAGAAGTGTCGTGTTCTCTAAATATTGATCAGGTCTGGACTAGGAGTTCAGCTGTAAATAAACGGCACACTTTCTCCAGGGACAAAGTTAAAAGTACTCTCTGTGCTTTTTTGGTCGATGCATTAATACCTAAAAATAACCAAGATCAATTTACCAGCTATGTCTGTTTTGGTGATGTGCCAACAGCTCGTGGTTTTATAATACACAGAATCATTATAGTCTCTAACTAGAGGTCCACAAGCAATAAAACCAATACATTTCTTACAAGCTAAATCACTCCTGCTCTGAAAGTGATGTTTGACTGTATCGGTCTTTCACACAAGTTAATAATGATCACGATTAATTTTGGCTAAAACACACACACACAGAGAAATTCTCATTGGTTCCTGCCATTCAGAACAGCTCGACTAATTCATTCTTCATGTCTCCTCTACGAATTCAGTGAAGATGTTCACACTTCTCCCACGTCCAATAACAATGGCACACCATACCTACAGCCTCATTTTAAAGGGAAGTTACTAACAAAAGCAAATACTGCAGAGCTATTAAGCAGCAAGGACATGATTCTTCCCAACATTCCACGAGGACAAGAGAAACAAAAGATACTACTCACACACACACACACACACACACACACACACAGCGGACAGAAGTACAGATGAGCCACTTACATTTCAATGGAAAAAAGAGAAACGAGAAGCAGGACTAAGAAAATGACACACTTGTTCTAAATGAGAAAACACTGGCGACTTCTGGTGGTGGAAGAGACTGATTTGTATTGTTCAAGGATCCCACCTAAGGGTCTGATCAGGCCTAAAGGTCTGATTCCAGCCACATTGGGAAGGCTGAGCCCAGAGGGCACTGGCTGTGGGCATGGAGGAGGCGGCGCGCGCCTCTGTGACTGGAGGTTCCTTGCTACCTTTTCACGGAGACTGGAATTCACTGCCCATTACAGTCCCTAGAAAACTGGCAAGTTCAGGCCATGGAACCCAGCTAGAAATCCAAATAGAAGGTGGTGATTTAAAATTCAAACCCCAAACCCTCATTTAGGTATATTAATATACTAAAAGGCACAGTATACTGAAGGCCACGAATATACAGCAGGGCACATTAATACATTGAAAAGCATAATTTACCCATTTAAAAGTTAGGACTGAAGCCATGTCAGGGCGAATGGACCTGGAAATAACCTTCAACAGCTGACAAGGCTTATTGACCCTTAGAACTTTGGTACTTTACAGACGCAAATTTAATGCGGAGATGCAAAAAAAGAAGAATATAACATACCTAACAACTATTCTTTAAAAATAAAAATGACATTGCAATTTCTACCCAGCAAATGGCATTTTCTCTATGGAGCCGTGGCAGCCTTAGAAATCCACAGCTCCACACGAGCATTGGCACACCTTACAGGTCAGAGCTGGTAAGGAAATTCTAACAGCCAAGGTCACAGTCAAGATCCCTCCCTCCCAGACAGTCTCATTACATGTAGGATTCACGTGGGGGGAAAAAATGCATGCATGATACAATCACCCTAACCAGAATCGGGGCAACTTAAGGAGACACTGGCCTCAGACGCCCCCCCCCCACCGAGCCCCCGGCAGCCAAAATACCTACAGTTGCAAATGCTACTCAGTGATACCATCGACTGAATTTTCAAGGGGTCACAGTTCAGAAACTTATGGCAGTGAAATAAATAACAGCCTGTTTTCCCCAGAGTAAACTAAACGTAGCCAAGAAGGACCCAGAAGAACTACCTCTGGCTGCCACCTATGGCTGGGCCTGCAATTAGAAAAGCTGCCAGAGCCCTACACAAGCGCAGCACAGCAATCTCAAGGAGTAGTGGGAAAAGGCAGGAAATTTCTGCTGAGTAAGAAGCACTTCCATCTTACCAACCTCCTTAGTCTGATCTTCAAAATCTCTCTTGGGCCAACCTTGATCTCCAGGAGCAGATTCCCCATCTTCCTAAAGCATCCCTTGCTGCTTATTTCATTTGTGTCTTTTCAATTTGTCCTCCATGTCTCCATGGCTTCCGGTTCGCTACAACAAATCCTGTCAGGCTCAGCTGCCCTGGAAATCAGCTGGTAGCTTTAGAACCCAGGCCCCACCCTGATGTCCCAGGTCTGGGTATGTGTGTCCTGTGCCCCGAGATTTGGACAAACTCACAGCGTGGTTCCCTCAGCTCAGCAGAGGGAACTCTGCACTCACAACCTTAATTAACCCAGTCTCACAATGCGTGCAAGTCATGTATATTCCAACATGTCCCTAAGTTGAACCTAGTACATATAGTAGCCAAAAAGGGAATAGTGGAGAGAATGAAAATGAAAACTAGTAACTAAATTCAGGTCAGTATAGTAGAAAAGATTTTCTTCCCCTGTGCACACTAAACCTCATGATGGAAAAAGATGAAAACAGGCTCTATCTACGATACTCACCCAAAAACAGATTTTAATGCTAGATGGGTTTTAGAAACTCTAACAAAAGCTGTGACCTCAAAGAAAACACTTTCCAGTTTTAACACACATGCCTGCACAGAGAAACACAACAGGCATTCCCCAAGGGCCACAATGCAATGCTGTCTAGTAATTACGTAAATAGAGAAAGGAGTGTCAACGTAAAGCTCAAGAAAAACCACCAGCAAAAAACCAGATCATAATAATCAAATCAACATAAACCAAATCACAGGGCCACCAATAAACTTGCTTCTCAGTGAGATGCAACACAACGCAACTTTGGAAACAGGAAACAAGAGAAGAAGTGTTCATGGGTGTGAGGACACCTGCAAGGACACAGGGTTGCCCACAAACTGTTTTGAATTAAAAACAGAATCTAATGGCCCATCATTTTCTCTTGTACAAACAGCAAAGTTCCCAAAAAATGGTCTATGTAAAATAACTGAGAGCACTTTTGGTGGTGGTGGGGGGGGGGGGGGCTCACTGCCTTGGGTACTGATTATTTTCCCTAAACTTGTTAGGGAATTTCTTCAACAAGGGTTCTCCAATTTCTGACAAGTTTTTTTGAAAATCAATACAATTAAACACGGCCCCTTAGACATAGTACAAGAGCTTCCAAATGCCTTTCAAATACACAGGAAAGACATCTGTCCATGCATGTGACCCGAACCCTCAATAGTTCTCACTGTGACAGTATGCCTCAGGCCCTTCGATATCTGTTTAAATCATACCCATAATGAAGGTATAGTTAATGAGAAACATTAAAAGGATACACATTAGCCTTGTGATCCTCACCAATCTATAAATTGTAGTGTACTTGCATATGGCCGTAGTTGTATCTTGAAAACTGCTAACATAACATACTATAAGATCTTATACTATATAAATGCTCATGGTTGCACTTACAGAGCTTACTGCATGCAGAAAAGCCACCTTAGAGATTTTCAAGAAATAACTTCCTGATGGAAAAACTCACAGCCCTGCCAGATCATAAAAGATGATCTGGACTCAGCACTGTTTTAGACACGTGAGGGGCCTCTCTCCCTAAGAGATCATCTTTCACTTGGCACTGCTCCCCAGAAAACCTCAGAACATGCACAGACAACTGAGAATCCCAAATATCATCTGTTTCACTTGGGGGAGAAGGGGTCCTCTGCTGGGGTTGGAACCCAGGACCTCATGCAGACCAGTCCTCTACATTCCAGCCCATAAAGTACTGCTTCAACTCAAATAATCCCAAATTTCAGTGAAAAATTTTACCTCTTGTCTCCATTTTGTTCTGCATTTACATTAATAAAATATGCACATTAATGAAATTATAATATGAATTTCTTCCACTAAGCTTGTGCTTGACTAATAAAAAGAAAGCATGCTTTCCTTTACATATTAAACAGGACATACCACTTGACAAACAGGAAATTAAAACGTGAACGAATGCTTATTAAAGATTCCACTGAAGTCAACAGATACATGCACTAGGAAAAATCAAGTGTTGTTAAAGAAACAGAAATGGAATTGTACCAATAAAGAATTCAATTAAAAAAAAACAGAAATGGGACCTCTTATGATGACTGTGGAGAAGTGTGGGGTCGTCTAATCTACTCCTTGCACCCCCACAAAGCATGTACACAAATGTTAATAGCAGCATGTTAACCAGATCAAAAAAAAAAAAAAAAAAAAGAGGAGCAATCCAAATGTTCAACTGAAGGGCCAACCAAATCATGGCACACCTGAACAATAAAATATTTAGCCAGGAAAAGGAATTTTTTTTTTAAACAATGCTGCATAAATCTTGAAAAAACACTAGGGAAAGAAACACAAAGCTACACACCACATGGGTCCATTAACAGAAAATATCCACCCAAGGCAAGTCTATGGAGACAGGACCCATGGCTGCCAGAGACTGGGATGGGGGTAGAGAGAGGGAACCATCAACTAAGGAGTACAGGGATTCACTTCGGAGTGATGAAAACAGTATGGGAAGGCATGATTAGAAGGCAATGAATGACTTGCACACTATAAATGGTTAAAACACTCATTTCTTACCTACACACACACAACACACACACACACAAAGTTTAAAGCTGCTAATGTCAAATCACATTTTACTTCAGATTACTTTGAAACATTGAGCAAAATCTCTAAAGTTAATGTTTACTTACTCCTGTGTGGAAGTTGTTCAATTAAAGGACTGCTGGCAAATCAGGCACCGATCAAGAAAACGTAAAACCATTCCAGCGGTATGCAACACAAAATCACCACTTTTCACCAAGTAAAACCTTATGTCTGAAGGTATCCACGCTGATGTGATTTCATCACGTTAAGCAGTACAGTGTTATCACTGAAATGAACAACTAGCTTACCCATAAGATCCACACACAGGCAAATCCTCTGTAAACTATACCAGGTACTTCTAAGGTCCATTAACCTTGCTGTTCCCAAAGGCCAGGACAGGCCTCTTCCCACCGCAGACAACTTAATGAGAGGGAAGGAGAGAATCCCAGTGTTCACTGATGCAACAATCACACGGACTTTTAGTGTTTTTGGCAACACTTCTGTGTCTGGGGGTTGGGAAGACCAGAAATTTTGGAAGCAGAATCCAACTCAAGGCACCCTGCAGTACTTAGTGTCTGCCAGCACGCCTTGACTTGAAGCCCCTCTCTTCCATCCTCAAAGTGCATCAGTCCCACCTCTGGATCTGTTTCTCTCTTCTGTCCTCTGCAATTCACCTGTTTCCTAAGGATCCCTATGGTTACATCTGACAGCTGGATCGTCTCCCCCACTTGATGATCCTTCAGTCAACCACTTCTGCAAAATCCAGTTTGCCAGGTACAACAGGTTCCAGGTAACTCGAGGTAGTTGTACCGAAGAGCTGTTATCCAGCCTCCCAGAAAGGATATGATACTATTGGTGCAAATGACAAGGACGGACACAGGTGCGGCGGCACTGAGCAACACTCCCTTTCCGAGCTCAGAGAGGTGCTGATCATGGGTTGAGCTAACACAGAGGGGAAAGGTAGCCACAACCGGATGTTCCAGTAAAATGAGTGGCAGATGTTTTTAACCACTTGTTTATATTTGACTGAACATATGTAGTCAGTTTTCCAAGTCTTCTAGTTAATAAGGTATGAACACTTAAGGGAGTCAGCAACAACTAGTGGCGCCAAATGATGCAAAACTAGAAAGAGAACAGGAGGAAGAGCAGGAGGATTGCTGTGGGGAGCCAAAGGGCAACCGCGCCCAAAGATGGCGCTGAGGATTGGGCATTGCCTGATCAGCTGGCTTGCTTCCGTGATACGGCTGCACGACCCCGCAGAGATGCAACCACGGAGCACGGGTTTGAGCCTTATTGTTACCACCACCACCTGTATAGGCGCTTGTATAACTTCCCGTGGGGGTCCTCCCACCGAGCACGGGTGATGTCGATCAAGGCCTGTGATCAGCTGCTGCATGCGGAACTCGTGGAACCTGGGTTGCCACGTGTCCTCCAGGCATTGGCCTGTGGATATATATGCTGGGAGATGCTTGTAAAGAGAGGTTTTTTTAGAGCTTTGGCTCGGGCGCGCGTTCCTGAATAAACAGCAGAAAGAAGAGCTCGCGGTCGCGTCTTCCTTGCGGGTCAAGGGGGAAGCGACAGATTGCTGCGAGTTCGAGGCTTGCCTGGGCTACATAGAGAGCTCAGGATCAGCCTGAACTACAAAGGGAGACCCTGTCTCCAAAATAAACAAAACAAAAAAAAATTAGAAAAGCAATTGTATTAAAATGGTGTTAGAAGGTAACTTTTAATGGTAGCAAAATGTATTTGAAAGTACTAGCAAAAGTGTAGAGTTAGAGAGAAAGTGGCTCTGCAGAGCAGACTTGAGCTGAGAAAAAGAGGGGAAAGAAAGATAAAGTACACCCTAGAGGATGCAGGGTGGGCTACCACAAGGAAAGCCAGGACAGCGAGCCCTTCTTGGCTTCTGTGCCTTTTTCTGCTGTCTACATCCCAAGTATATGCGTGAGAACTTCCACGTCTGGGCCCTGAGGACCAGAGCTGGCATCCAGCCTCAGAGTGATGTCAGCTCTAGACCAACCATCCTATGAAATCTCCCAAGAAGTCTGCATGCAGGGCTTTGGGAACTGTTCTGAGATCTTCTAATTAACCGGTCATGCCCACTTCCACAGCCAGCTTCCCCAGGCCCTAATCTATCTCATTTCCCCCTGAGATACACATTTCGCCATAGTTTTTTTTTTTTTTAAAGACAGGGTCTTACTTTGTAGTTGAGGCTGGCCCTGAGCTCACTATGTAGCCCAGGCAAGCCTCGAACTCAGCAATCCTCCTGCCTCTGCCTCCCGAGTGCTGGGATGACAGGCGTGAGCCACCACGCCCGGTACTGTGGTATGTGGTACTGATGGCTGATGGGCGTGAGTCACCACACCCAACATGGTATGTGGTTACCAGGAATTGAACTCAGGACCTTGCACTTCCTAGGCAGGCACTGGAACCCTGAGCTAAATCTCCGCCCTCCCTGTAAGTTCTTATGGGTACTAAGGAAGCGGAGGGCCTCTGTCTTCTATGGCTACAAACTGGAAAGGATCCACCTAAGTAGTAGGGATTACATGCTCTCCAGCTACCTTGGGGTTTTTTCTGTTCAATCCTGCCACTACCCCATCAGAAAACAGGAAGAAAAGAGTTAGGGACCATTAAGCTGCCTGTCTGACAACAGAAAGAAATTTCATTATTATCACAAATATGAGGCGCAGGTCAGATTTTTCACACTTCCTGAAGCAGCGCTGAAGTCGTGCTTTTTGAAAAGAAATTTCAAGGATTGCAGGGGTTCACGGGAACAGCTTTCTGCGTTGCACGATCAAGTTCTTCAGACAGCTCAGGTGAGTCTGGCTTTGC
>PVIC010045699.1:0-14528 GCA_004025085.1 Thryonomys swinderianus
TGGGCGTGGTGACTCACGCCCACCAGCCATCAATACCACATACCACAGTGCTGGGCATGGTGGCTCACGCCTGTAATCCCAGCACTCAGGAGGCAGAGGCAGGAGGATTGCTGAGTTCCAGGCTTGTCTGGGTTACATAGTGAGCTCAGGGCTAACCTGAACTATAGAGTGAGACCCTGTCTCAAAAAAATAAAAATAAAAATAAAGTTTCATAATTTAAAGAATAATGAACCTGATTTTAGACTCCAGAAAATCTTGAATAAAGTTTTTGCATGTGTGAAATTTTATCAAATTATTCTGTGTGCCTAAAACTCTGCTCTGTAAACAACATGTTGCTCATGTAGAAACATGCTAGAGAGTGATATGTCTTTAGGATGGCATTTATTTTTAAATTTACTGTCAGATATTCTTGGTAATATTTTTTCTCAATAATATTTGATCAAACAATGTCAAGTCTTGAGTTTTCCAAATTTGGCATTGAAATTTTAATACAGGAGCACATTTAAAACATTAAACTGGTATCAGGAGACTGAAGTTTATTCAGGTTAGATTAAATCACGTTAAAGCTTAGGTTAAAAGCACATTAAAGGTTAGCCTAAAATATTAATGTCAAAGTAAAATAGAGTTAAGGTAATTCTGAGACCAGCAGATAAAGGGATAAAGTGTAAGGGCCTGAAGGAACTAAAGACAAGATGAGATAAGCCTCAAGGGAAACTGGAGTGCAGAAGACAAAGGTCTGATAAAACCCACTGCTGACAAGAAGCCTGGGAAGCAAAAACTGCATATTTGCCTTTTTCATGTCCTCTGCTCCTTTCTCAGCCACGTCACATGCCAAAAACTATGTATAAGCTTCTAGGTTGAGGTGCATTGCTGACATCCACTTTGCTCCCCTTGTCTAATGAGGGCTTTTCTTTTATTTAATAAACCACATTCAGTCCCATTCTCCGCCACTTGCTCTTCTGTCTGTCTCATTGTTCTGTTGACCTCAGGACAAGAATCCAGAAGGGAAGAAATGACTATATATTTGGGACCCAGTGTGGGGATCAATTTCTATATTGAAAGGCAAGTGTGGAAGAACAGCTGAACCACACACAAATCCTGTTTCTCAGTTCCCTTTTAGAAATCTAAGAAACAATTTGTATTCCGCCAACCACTGAAAACACATTCGAGCAGTTGCCACTTACGAAGTAGAGGACAGCTTCCCCAGCACCTCGTGGTTAACACCCTACTGTAACCAGTGGGAGTGTTAGCCAGATAGAGAGCAGATTCCTTTGCAGAGACAGATCTCAACATTAGTGAAAGCCAGGGAGACCATTGTGTGATGATGGCCAGGGGTCCTCCCTTGTGGGTGCTCAAAGATCCTCTAGTGAAACTAGGTTCAGACAGCCTGACCAGGTATCTAGCAGAGAAATCTGCACTTATCTATGACATCTCACTCATAGTCCTCTGTAAAGTGAGAGATAGCCACTGTTGGTGTGTTCCAGATATCTCCTTTCCAGGCTGACTCCTTCATCAGAGTCCCCTGCTAAGTTTTCATTAACAGCTGAGCTACAAGTTTGGCTGTTCTCTCTCTACTAGTGACAGATCTTTCTCTTCTTCAGATATTTCTTGATAGTTTTATTGGGTTGAGAACAATTCTTGATAGTTTTATTGGCTTGATAGTTTTATGGGGTTGGGGTCCTAACCCACATTCTGGGCTCTACTGATTCCCAAAGTCCCCGGGTCCAGGGCCTCTGTCCTAAATTACTTAGAGCCAGTACTAACAAGTAGTGCTCTAGGTTCCATGAAAAAGTCTGTTAGGACAAAAGTGAAAGCTGAGAGTCTCTCCAGGCCATTTTATTGCTCCACCACCCTGGAAGTCAGTTCTACTCTGGCACCTGCTCCAGTGCTCAGGAATTTGGGAAGCTAGTTCTGGATCTTGCTCAACTGCTTCCTTCAGACTCTGAGAGAAAGCTACCTCTCTAAACCAAACCTACTTGGCGCCACTTTCTCTCTCTTGGAGTTTCAGCTATGAAGTGTCCTTATGAGGGCTTTTGGTCATTCCTGCAGATCTTCAAAATATATTCCATTCAAACTCATCTATCTGCTATGAGGATCAGACCTGGGATACACCATGCCAAGATGGAAGTGTTGACACACAGCATGACTAATGTCAAGTACTACTGTCTTGTTAGCATGAACAGAGAGAGAGGCAGAGAAAAAGACAGTAACAAGAATTTAAGGTGGTACCCTTATCTCCTAACCTCTCTTACAAAAAAAAAAAAAAAAAAAAAAAGCCCAAACTCAGAAGGAACTTTCCTGTTATTTCCCCACTGGCTGGTCTTGTATCAGAAGCAGTTTAGCATAGTGTCTCTAATACTGGGAAAGAGCTGCCAGAGGAGCAGTTTACTGTAGTACTTCTAGTACAGAAGCCTTAAGGGTCCTGCACTGAGGTAATGGCTATTTCAAAATGAAGATGAACCATCAGTATGATATTTCTTTAAACACTGTAGAATGATTTTCTCTTTCACAGTCTCTCATTGCTGAAATCTCTGTTATGATTTTCCTCTCAAAAGAAAAAAAAAAAGCACAAACCGGTCACTCATAAAAGTTCTGATTTGCTTATTTATAATTATAAAGAGGGGAAATTATAACAAATTATCATAGTTCATCTTGGCTAATACATCTAATAGTGTAATTTAAAAATAGTTGTTTTCTGTGTTCTGTTTCTTATTTGTCCACTTAATCTGATTAAGGTACCTACAAAACTGTTTCAGTAAAGTTGTTTGAGTTCATATCAATTTTATTTGTCTTTAATTTTGCTACCGTAAACTTCTGGTTCTTGTATATCTTCCATAAAAAAAAGCAGTTACACAGGAATTTGGGAGAGCCAAATTTACTTAAGTCTACAGTATAAGGGCCAGTGGGCTTGAGTCTTATATGGGACTTACAAATAGGCTTAAAGTTGAACAGCATAGGGCCGGAGATTTAGCTCAGTAGTTCCGGCGCCTGCCTCACAAGCACAAAGTCCTGAGTTCAATTCCGATAACCACATACAATGCTGGGCGTGGTGGCTCATGCCCACCAGCAATCAATACCACATACCACAGTGCTGGGCGTGGTGGCTCACGCCTGTCATCCCAGCACTCAGGAGGCAGAGACAGGCGGATTGCTGAGTTCCAGGCTTGCCTGGGCTACATAGTGAGCTCAGGGCCAGCCTGAACTACAAAGTGAGGCCCTGTCTCAAAAAAAAAAAAAAAAAAGTTGAACAGCATAAAGCTTATATATGATTTATATCTATGTTCATATTTCTAAATATCAAATTTCAGGTATAAGTTTCTCTTAAATTGGCTTATAAAGGGCCAGGTATTTAGCTCAGTGGTTCCAGCATCTTCCTGGCAATGCAAGGTCATGAGTTCAATTCCCAAAACCACATATCACAGTGCCAGGAGTGGTGGCTCACAACTGTAATCTCAGCACTCAGGAGGCAGAGACAGGAAGATTGATGTGAGTTCGAGGCTTGCCTGAGTACATAATGAGTTCAGGGCCAGCCTGAACTACAAAGTGAGACCCTGTGTCAAAAAAATGGCTTATAAATAAGTAGATACTTGTGATATTAGCCTAAATTCTTTTTAGTTCACATAGCTTAGCAGTAGGGTAAGTTAAATCAGTCTCAAGAGTACAAATGTCTTTAAAGTTAGTGACACCTTTCCACTAGGTTGTTAGCCAATCAAGATAACATCAAAAAATCATTTTATGCTGGGCTTGGTGGCTCAGGATAGAAGAGTGTCTAATTTAATAGTAAATAATTTTGCGTGGTGCAGCAACTTTATCTGAAGGCAAGAGACATAGGGTCACCCAGTGAAAAAATAACATGCAAATCTTGTCCATCTTTAAATGTAACCATGGCTAAATGAAGAAAAATGCTAAGTAAGAGATAAAGGCTCTCAGGTAGTTTACCTCCTATCAATCACAGTTTTGTGGATCCGAAGTACAGAGTAACCTCAGTGGGCTCTTCAAATAGGAAATAGTTAATTTTGTATGAATCTAAGCTCATTGTCTCGTGAAGTCAAAGAAAAAGCTCTGGACAAAAGGAGGGAGTTTGAAGAGTATTTATTGGGAATAATAAGAAGAGCAATAGCTCCTGTCACCAGGAGGGGATTCTTAATGGAAATCCAAATTGTCTTCTTTGTCCTGTTCTTATGTGAATAAGCAGGGCATGGGGGAAATTTGATTACTGGGCTTATTTCAAAGAAAATGAGTTCAAAGGAAACCAGTTGTTTTGTATTTCTAATGTTCCTTAAGTCTAGACCAGAGCTAAGGAGGAACTGTCAGCTAATTTAACGTGTTTTGTATAAGACCACTTTTTGAAGGAAAAGTATCTCTCTATTTATTTATTCATTTATTTATTTATTGAGATAGGGTCTTGCTTGTAGCTCATTCTGGCCTTGACTGAACTTATCACGTATCCCAGCCTGGCCTGGAACTCACTGCAATCCTCCTGCTTCAGCTTCCCATTTGCGGGGATTATAGATATACACTGCCACTCATGAATGTCTATTTTTATGTTAGCATATTTTGCCTAAGAACTTTTTCCTTTTTTTTAAATTTTAAGCTTAACTAGCTCTATGACTTGAATTAGCTGTAAATCCATGAATGTGTTAGGTTTTTTATATCTAGTCAGTTTTATTTTAGGGTATCCTAACTAATTAAACCATCTTTATCCTCTATTATAATCTATCCCATTTGAACAACATGAATTTTTCTAAACCCCTTTCTATCTGCTAGCAATCACAGTTCTTGCTACTTTCATGACACCTTCAAGCCAATTTTCATTGTAGCACTATTGATGACTAAGATATAGATACTACTTTAGCTAATGGGTAAAGAAAATATGATACATATGTGCATGTCCCCAATATTGTTCAGCCATAAAAAAGTGAAGAAAATCTTGCCATTTGTAGCAGTATAGATGAATTTAGAGGACATTATGCTAAACAAAATAAGCCAGCATAAATGGAGGATACTACAGGATCTTGCTTACGTAGAGACTATAAAGAAATCAAATTTGTGGGTTTTCTTCTTAGGGAAAAGTAAACAAGTCTAGAAAGAATTGGGTGCTGGTACATGGCATCAGCAAATCCAATGATGCACAGTTAACCAAGAAATGTGTTTTAGGGCCGAAGATTTAGGTCAAGTGGTACCGTGCCTACCTTGGAAGCACAAGGGCCCAACTTCAATCCCCGGTACTGCCAAGAGAGAGAGAGAGAGACAGACAGACAGACAGACAGACAGAGACAGAGACACAGACACAGAGGCAGAGACAGAGAGACAGAGAGTGAGACAGAGAGAGAGAATGAAGAAAAGAAAAGAAAAAAAGAAAAAAAAAGAAATTAATGTGTCTTATTTGAGTCCAGCTGAACTGCTGGGAAGGGAAGTGAGGTTGTTCCATAATCTAATTCCTTCCCCTCCTAAAGGGTAGGTAGAAGTTCAAAGGCCTCGGGAAAGACAAATGCTGACTAATATTTGGCTTTATTACTTTAGTATTCATTTGTCCAGATTGGTTATTAATGAGAAAACATTTGAATAGTTATTTATGAGACAAAGAATGGGAATTTTGAAGGTCTGTGGCTGGCTTTTCCATAGGTGAAAAAGGGAGCAACTGAGACCTTTAGTAAGTAAGTGGTAAGATGAGTCTATGCAGTAACTCACTGCCCAAAACACAAAAGTGAAAAATGTTTAAACTGTTGTTATCTCCAGGAACACAGTGCTCCAGTAAAGTTCAGGACTACTAGTAGCATAGTAGAAGACACACAATCTTAAACAAAGCATTGAGTTAAGCTAACTATCCTACTGGTTGAGTCTACTCAATCTACTTGGCACTTTTGAGCCTCAGACTCATCAGAGACCATATCACATATGAACTTAAATGCACAATTGTGTCAAATGAGAAGAAAAGAAAAGAAAATACACTTTAGCAAGTTAAATACAGTTGGTCCTATTAGATAACCAAACCCTTTACAGGACTATGGCTGTATGGTTATCATTTGCTCAAGAAACATCATTTCTCATTCATTAAAGTTGTATGATTTCATAATGGTAAAAACCAATGCAGGATGTTATACGCTATCAGTGTTTTGGTCTCTAATTTACATTTGTTGGCTGTGCAAAGAAACTTCCAGCAGAAACAGTTTTTACATAAAAATCCATTCATTTAGGTAGTTACCCACCTGTATTACTTCTGGAAAGAAAATTCCCTACATTCACAAAGCAAAATTGAACTCAGTGTCTCATTGATTTGAGAAGAAACAGTATTTGCAGGTTTCACAGCTTTTTACTATTGTGATAAATTATTACAAAATTTTTAATAATATTTATAGCCAAACACATAGAAGCATGTAATGTAATAATGCAGATTAAAATATCTATGAAAATGATATAATTAGATATTAAATTGATGCTTATTCAATTTTTAAAGTATAAATTAATGTTTTCTCTGCAGAACTACCAACAGTTTTAGTCAATGTGCTCAAAGCTCTCTGCAATGCTGACTAAATTTGCATTTCAGTATATCCACCGTCACTTAGTGCCTTTTATTTGTTTGTTTGTTTGTTTATTTTTGGTTTTATATTGGTAAGTTCTATTTTCAGGGAGTGCATTTTGTTGAAATTTAAGAGAAAGAGAGCTCAAAAGGTAATCAGGGAAAAGGTTATAGATCATGTAAGCATGACATTTCGGGGTGCTTCTGGTATTTACTACTGGATCACCTACTCCCAGGGTAGCAGTCCTTTCGACTTCTTTAGATGCTGAGCAGTCAGCCTTCTTAGAAAGGTAATATGTCTGTTAATGGGATGAATCGTGGGCATAATCTAGTGCTGCCTTCTTCAACCCTGTTCCAAGAAATGACAAACTTATTTTGTTACACCTTTTGTATATATGAGCCTTCATGTTCTCTGACTAAAACAAAACATAATTACTGCTTCAAAGCAGAACAAATAGAAGGGCAGGTCTCATCCAGACAGTTCTCTTTTTCCATCACAATTTCTATGGTTCCTTATTACAATCAGTTTCTCTAAAATTTCTCTGAATGCTCACGCTCTCTCACTCCTTTAATTACTCTCACTGTGCAGATTTCAGTTCTCACAGTTTTTGTCCAAGCTGCTGAGAGTTTCAGGGAAAAAGAAAATCTATACAACTTTGCTGACCATTCCCACTTCAAATTTATAATATGCATTCAAGAAAAAGTAGTCAAATGGCATATATTTTCCTCAGAAATGTATTTTCCCACTTCCCAAAATGGCAAGTTTGCTAATTCTTCTCTCTATTACATGTCCTAAATTCATACTCCAACCCATCATCAGCTGCTGAGATTGTCGCCTACTTCATGAACCAAAGCCAAAGCGATCAGGCAGTACTCTGCCATCTTCCTCATTGCCTGACATCCCAGAAGCTTCTGTATTTACAAGGCGACAGTAACCTCTGCTCTCATCCACCTGCGTCACTTCCAGTGGAGCAATGAGTGGAATCCCCTCTGTCTTGTTAAAGGCAGATGCTTAATTTCTACCATGTCATTCCATCTTTTGAAAATAAACTTTGTTACTCCCTCCTTGCAAATAAGAATTCCCTCCCGTATATCTTCTCTCAACACTCTTGTTGTTTGTTCTTCAGCACATGATTTTTCCAATGCGTGTTGGCTTTGAACACTTCTACTTTGCTACCCCCTTCTATCAGTTCATCAAATTTCTATCAAAACTCCTAACAGTTCACATTCCGCCTTGCCCAAAGTTTCTTATCTTAATGAACTTTGTAGTGCCTTAAATTCTATTGGCCTGCTTGAAATAGAGCTAGCCTTCTTGAAGCACTTCCCTCTGGCCTCCACACTCCTAGGCATATTGCATTTTCTCTCCTCCTTCTCTTTTCCTGGCTTCACTTGTTCTCGACTTCCATGCAATGAAGTGGCTCAGAGGACAGTCTTCTTTACATTGTCTTCATAGTCCAGTGTTTCTCAAGGTGCGCTTTCACATCAGGGAGCTCTTCAGAAATGGAAAGAGCACAATGATTTCCTCAATAATTGTAACTTCATTGGCCTAGGACAAATCAAGGCCTCTTATTTTTAAAAACCTTCCTCGATAATCTCAAAATGCAGGTAGGATTGAGGAACTCTAGAAATTATTCAGTTTATAGCTTTATATACCAATTAAATCTTGGTGACTTCAAATAGATAAAACTAGTCTGGAATCTCATCGTATTTACCTGATATTGACACTGACATAAAACAATTCAGAAAATATATTCAAAGCGTAATTTTGTATCTGTCTTTTCTTCAGTCTTGTTCCATCGATATGTTAAATACAATCAACTTCCTACCAAAAATAAATGTAGACTTTTCCTTCATTTCCAATACCATTTCCTTAATACAAGCTTCCCTGAGTTCATTACTTGACTGTTGTAATAGTCTACTGGTTTCATTTTGTTTATATGCCTTTCTGTCCACTCTGCTTATAGTAATTAGACCTTTGTTAGAGTAAAGTCATATATCATTTGTTTTAATGTGCTCTAATTGTTTCATATTGTTCTTGAAATACAAACTTCTTGTCACTTACAGTGTCCTGCATGAGCTGTTCTAGGGTGTTCCCAAAGCAATTTTCATATGGCATTTTTAATAACTCACTGTCATCCAAACTTACTACTTTCTCATCTATAAACATTTCATATTCTTTCTTTTCTTGAGACTTTTACAATTGGATTTAGCTCTGCCACTAGTTGACCTTTTCCTATACTATACTCTGTGCTTCCTGTTCTGTACTTATGTATCTGCTAGGTGGTCAAATGTAATTTCCTCAAAGAGGACACCGCCTTCTGAGTGTGGCCTCAATGTCAAAGCATGAGTTCAAATCATGTATTAATATTGCAGTCTTGGAAGAATTATGCAAATAACCTATGACTCATATCTGCATGTGTAAAACTAAAATGACAAAAATACTAACATTAAGTTGCTAAAATAAGCTGATAAATGTAAAAAGTAAACAGAAGACAAGTATTGATGATAAGTGTCCAGTAAATGTTAAATATTGTTTTAATTCTCTGGTTCTCTGATGTAAAGCAAGATTTACAGCCCACCATCCTAATTTTTGTCTCCAAACATGTGTTATTTATTTTTTTCTGAACACATTAATTTATATATATATATTTTTTTTTAATTATCTGTCTTCATAATTCTCACAGGTAAAACCAAGTCACCACTAGAATTTAAATTCCATGAAGTTAGTCCTTTGTGTCTTGTTCAGCGTAAGTTACACAGAATGTAATACAGCACCTGGCACACATTAGGTGGTGCTCCTCAAATATTTAATAAATAGATATTAATGCAGTGGAGCCTTGACTTCTGAACTCAGTGCATTCCCAAAGGCTAACTGTGTAACTCAAATTTGTCAATTGCCTTCAAAGTCTCTCTCTGTTGTATAATTTTAAGCCACACTTTGTTCTGGGCAGGTTTCTGTGTCCTTGAGAGACACTGACCCAGAATTTCTCAGTTCACCCCATACAGGAAAGGATGCCATCATGTACCTTCCAGAACTCTGCCAGAATTAAATCTGAATCTCAGACCACCTGGGAGCACAAACAGTTGGCATTCAGGTTGTAATTCAAGACTTTGTTCATAAGTTAAAACTAAAATTCCAGTCATAACGCAAGGGTATAATGTGAAAATATAATGTGTTTTAATTTATATTCTTTCAAAGAGAGAAATAGCTAAGGATGCAATCAGTGCATATTAATGAGTATATATATTCCGAAGTCCAAAAGCTACTTTTTAGTGTAAACCTGTGTCACTTACTATAAGACAAAGTTTTGGATAAATAAGAGGTGGAAAATGAGATTTTATTTCCCTAGGAAGAAGTAAATTTTTAAGATGTTTGTTGGACAATTTCTACAATCATGATAAAATTAACTGTACTTCATACCATACTGAAATAAATCCAGCTTCTGGACATTGAATGAAGGTTGTAAGGTAATAATTTTATCTAAAAACAAGCCATCCATTCATTTGAATGCAAATGATGTATATGTTAAACCAAATCTAGAAAAATTTCACTGGTAAAGAAGATCTTACAGCTTTTCTTCTTTACAATTTCAAGATGACTCTATCTTCAGATTTCTTTATAATGCATTTTAAATAATGTAAATTTATCTTGATTACTCTAACTTCATCCTCAGGAACCATATTTTTCCTGCCTAGAAAAGAAAATGAACAGCATAAGGCAAGTTCAAAAACTCTGCACTGAATACAAATCAGTCATACTAACGGGGCCTCACATTTCCTAAATGAGTTTTCAAGAGACACCATATTCTTCATATTCTACCTTTTAGCTTGAGTGGATTCTAAAGAATCACACAGGAATTTCAATGGCAAATGTGCCTTTTATTACCTTGTACAAATCCCATTGGTCCATTCCAAAACATCATTCTATATTTTTATTGAACTTGAAAAAGTGAAATGAAACAGGATAAAAAATTCTTTGTTGCAAAGCTAATACTTCAAAAACTGGGCTTATAAATTGTCACCACAGCTCAGCTTTGAGACTAATGAATCTCTGCTCTGCTCAGTTCATTCTTTGTGTAATAATGTTGAATGGAGAAGTCTCAGATGCTCATTTATTTGAATCACAATAGCTGCCTAAGAAAACTCTAAGAAAAAGTAAATCGATGCATGAGTTTTCTGTTCCCATATTGTTTTCTTGGATTCCCGGTGCTCTAGTGATTTCTGCCAGGAGGAAAGAACAAAATGTGTTTGAATCACATTGTAGATTTAATTTCATTTCAAGAACTTGTCAACTCACTAAAAAGAATGCTGACCTACCTTACCATTAGTTCTGTGTTTTTAATGAGAATTGCAAGTTGAATTAACCATCTATGAATTAGTTTTGAGTGATTCTTTACATTAAAGTTGTTTTGGAGGCGTTTTAACAGTGACTGTAGGTGTTATAAGCCACAACAAAGACGACTTTGTTGTTCTACATTGGTGATAATTACAGAACAAATTTAAGAATTAACTGTCCAACAGTATCAATTAAAGGTTGTTTTGTGAGAACTCATATTAAAGTAATTTTAACTGGATTACCTTTTAGCACCGGTTTCAGAAGGGAAAATAGCTTTTAAAATAATTAAAGTTTTAATTCATCTGTAATCCATCTATTGCAAAAATATTTGCAAAGGAAAAAATACTCATATTCATCTGATTCGATGTAATATGTTAACAATAAAATTCTTACCCATGACTTTTTCTACTTACTTTTCAGAAAATTTATACTTGAATTTCAATATAAAATTTCAGTCTTGATCTGTAGCAAGATTTAAATGGAAATATCTAGATAAGACGTAAAGATTTCAAAACACATATTCTAATTCCAAAGTTATCTCCCTTTTTACCTCATCTGAAGTACCAATATTAGTTATGCAGCTGGACCCCATCTGCAGAAGAACATGGTTATGTTCACATATTGCCCATTAGAATCAGGAATGTCATAATCACTTTCTTATCAAAGGTAAGACTGTTGGTTGAACTTAATTCATAATCCAGGGACTGATTCAAAATTTTCCTTGTTTCATTAGTCCATTTAGGCTGTTATGAAAAAAATACCATAATTTGGTTTATAAAACACATACATTTACCTCCGACAGTTCAGGAAGCTAAAAAGCTCATGATTAAGCTAAGGCAGAGTGAACGTGTGGGGAGGGCCTGCTTCCTGCCAGGTGATGCCTTCTTGCTATAGCTTCAGTGGCAAAGGGGCTAATCACACTCATGGATGCATTGCCCTCATGATTTGACCACCTCCTACCTCCAAGTACCACAGGCTTCAGTATTAGCATTGCAACATATGAACCTGGAGAAACACAAACCCTAATTCTACACACCATGTGAATCAGGGCACAAACAGGCCCTACTTCGGTCACTGGGTTTAGATTCAAGGAAGTCAGAATGTTAGTGTGTGCTGGGCCATGCTAATATACATTGGAGAGATTTGTAAGGTCCTTTCTGTAGCATAACTGGGGAAGTGAGGTCACCAGATATTCAGTGACTAACTTCTTGTAGGCTCAGGAGGCAGAAAATAAAGCAGAATGGAGAAAATTTGGGTGAGAGGAGGGAATAAAAAGAAAATTTAAAATATGGAAGTACATAGAAGTGCTATTTCAGTAGGAATTTTAGCCCTTTGAACTTCTGGCACCTTCCTTAGGAATACCTGGGTACACATATCTTGCTGAAGAGATGAATGTTTAATGGAGTAAGAGAGATCCGGAAAATTTTGAAGGGTATTTTAGAATATTTTGCAGGACTATGTACTCATGGAATCATTTCTTGGTAATCCAATCCTAAAATGATTCTTATATTACATAGGGAGCCAAATCTCAACTTTGATTTCAAGAATAAAAATCTGAACGATCAGAAAGGTAAGGTAAGTGCTGTGGTGGACACTGTACGAGTATAATAAGGCATGATGAGTTCTACAGATGTGACTATTTTGAAACTGAAGTTCTAATCTCAAAATCCATGTATGAGAATGGTCTATGTTTAGTAAATCAGAGGGCAACTCATTTTTACTAGGCACAAATGAGAAGCATTTTCAGACTGGCAAACGTAAAGTTTGGCTTGAAGCATTTGAAGTGCATGATAGCATAGGTATTATTAGGGATTTAGATCAGAATCGAGTAGATGGTCCAAGGACACAATGTCAAACTGGAAAAGTAAATGCCCTTACGTTAGTTAATGATTGAATTGTTCTTTTGTCATACATTGAATCGTGGTCCCTATTTAATCTTTAATACCTCAGAATTGACATTTCTGAAAAACAGAGTCATTGCAGATGTTATTGGTTAAGACACCATCATTCTGGAGGACAGTGGGATTTTAGTCCAGTATAACTGATACGCTTATAAACAGAGAGCCAAGTGGACACACAGATATGATGGTGGGATTTCAATGACAATAAAGCAGAGTTTTGAGTACTGGAGCCAGAAACCAAGGAATTTCAGTGACTGCCTGCAAACCATCAAAAGGTAGGAAGTTATAAGGGAGACTGTCGTCTAGTGATTTCTGGAGCAACTTGGTCCTGCTGACACCTTGATTTTTTTTTTTTTTTTTTTTTTTTTTTTTTTAGACAGGGTCTTGCTTTGAGACAGGGTGAGCCACTACTCTTGGGACTGTGGTATGTGGCATTGATTGCTGCTGGGTGTGAGTCACCACGCCCAGCACTGTATGTGGTTACCGGGATTTGAACTCAGGGCCTTGCACTTGCAAGGCAGGCACTGGAACCACTGAGCTAAATCTCTGGCCCAACACCTTGATTTTGTACTTCCAGCCTTCAGACTTCTGAGACAAGTGGCCCTGTGGATCATAAAGAGCTTCAGTCCCATCAAATGCATGGAACTGCGTGTTAGTCCCCAACTAACCCCACACATGTGGATCCTAGACCTTGGCTGCAGCCATCACCAACTACAAGCTGCCTCTGAGTTTTGTTTCCCCTCTGTGTGGAGCTGCCTAAGTGCCAAACAACCACTGACCTGGATCCTGGACGAGGACGGAGTCTACAGTAGAAGAGTCTGATTAGGTTCCACTCAATTTCTCTGGGGACACTGGAGATACTTCACTACTGCAAACAGTCCTCAAAAGCACAGAGTCACACAGCTGACTGTCAAACAACTAAACTGACAGAGGAAGAGGCCAGTGGCCTGGAACAGAGTTAAGCCAGGAAGAATTGGCTGTTTAAGGGAGAAATAACAGATAAATCAGCGCTGGTAGCTCCAAGAAAACACACACTGATGGAAATTAAGCTCAACATACCACAACAACAAAACCTAGTATGGTGTCTTACCCTTAGGATGACCTCTTCTCAGTGGGATAGAGCTGGAAAAAGCAACCACAGCAGAGTTACTCTGGAGAGTTTGATCAGGTAACATTTTGGGAAGAGCCTGATTGTGTGAGTCACAGAACACGTACACTACAGCTTCACTTCAGGACTGAAACATTCGCTGTCCTATTATAGTGACTGGCTGAAAGCCAGCCATCAGACACAGACTGCGAGATAGTGAGGACCAGACATGGATCCCCAGAGAGCCCCTAAGAAGTTCAAGCCTGGGCTTGGAAAGGTCACAAGGCCTGCATTGTATGGTGGAAGAACATACTTGGGGAGTTCTGAGGTATCCAGGTATCCAAGTCTGAAAAGGATGGCACTGCATCCTGCAGCCTGCTGAGGCCCGTTCCTGCAGAGACCAGTGTTCTGATTACTTCCCCAAGTATCAACATGAGAAAGGATGTGTCTCAGCTTAGAGAGCTCTCATGACCCGGGATTTACAGACAGGGAGACTCTCCAAGAGTGAGCCCTACAAAAACCCACAGGCAATAAAAAGGAGCAGGGAGGAATGTAATTTGCATGGTTCCAAAAATGGCAGATACATAGGGTTCTTTTTTTAAAATTATCTTCTTTTGATGCAATTTTCCCCTCCACTGTTTTGAATTTTATCAACCATTTTATTTTTCCTTTTTTAAAGTATTA
>PVIC010045700.1:0-14522 GCA_004025085.1 Thryonomys swinderianus
ACAGTCACACACAATGTTGGGGAATTTTCTCAAGTGCACTATCCTGATTGCTGCCTTCAAACTTTTGGATAGGCTTCTGCCAAAGAAAGCTGTCTCATATAATAAATATCTACTTCACTTTAGCATTGGAGCTCGAATTTACCTCCTCACGCATGCCTTTCTACAGTAACCATTTCTAGATATTACATTCCAAATCTTCTGTGCTAATTAAGTTCAAACCTTAGAATAACAACTGAAAAAAAAACTTAGCAAAATCAATAGACTACCAGCAATCCAGCAGTTTCACTCCTGAAGCCAAAAGTAACAAAAATCTATCATATCAGATACCGAAGAATGCATACAATAGTATTCATAACAACACCATCAGATCCACCCTGGAAAAATCCTAAAGCATCAACAGTAGGATGGATAAATGGGAGCAGATTGATCCAATGGAGAATGCAATGATAAAATTCCAGTCTACAGGCCCAGCAACAATAATGAATTTCACAAATATGTTTCATACAAGAAGCCAAATGTAAGTGAATATGAACTTTATGTTTTGTTCTGCTTACATAGAGTTCAAACCTAAACATTCAAAAATCAGAACAGTGGTTACCCTTGGATAGGATGATAACTGAAAGAGGATGATGAAAGATTATTTTTGATGTAGATGTATTCTATTCATTGGTCTTGGTGTTGGCTCACAGGGGTTTATTCACTTTGGTACATGCCCTGATCTCTACATTTATGACCTACAGCTCTGTATACCTCAAAAAAATTTTAAATTACATACTGTGTCATGCTGATTGCATGAATATATGAAGGAAAAAATGAATACAGAAGTGTTGTAGCAGAAACATGGTTAAGTTTAGCAGTAAGTAAAATTGTAGGTATTTTAAATAATCAGGAAAAATCTCACTGAGACAGAGACTTTATCAAAAGTCCCAATGGAAAACACAGAAGTCAGGCAGACATCTGGGAAAACATGTGTATCAGTCAATTTGGTACCACTGTGACAAAATACATGGGAAAATTGACTTAGAGAGGAAGAGTTTATTTTAGCTGAAGGTTGCAGAGATTATAGTTTGCTGGCTAAACTAAGCTGGCTCCTTGGTCGCTAGGCTTGTGGCAAAGCAGAAACATCATGCAGGGAGAGCATGGCAGAAGAAAAGCTGCTCATCTCACTGCAGCGAGGGAGCTGGTGTGAAGGGAAAGACAGGAAGAGATCAGGAGCAAGATTTATCTTTCAGACACATCACCAATGATCTTCCTCCAACTGGGCCCAACCTCCAAGCAGCCAATTCAGCCAAGGGTCCATGAGCCAGTGCCTGATGACCTAGTCACTCTTCTAAGCTGGTTTCTAAAGTTGCTGCCCAGAGATCTAACCCTCAGGCCATGAGTACTGGGGAAAAAACTTCATATTTAAACCATTAGGGAAGTGAAAAGATGAACTTCAACTCAAATTTCTTTGAGATGTGACTCAACCTAGATCTTTGGAGGGGCAATAGGACACCAGTATGATTGAGTGCAGTTTTCAAGGAGAGATGAGTGTTGAAGCAGGACAGGCAGTGATGGGGAAATGAGGGCAAAGATTTCAAGAAATTTTAGATCATTTGTGAAGACTCTGAATTGGTAAGAGTCAATTTCCAAGGGGAATCTTGAATTTCAATAGCCATCCCTTTTACCTCGAATTTAGACCACTAGACCTTTGTAATCAGTACTGTGGCATTTTTAAAATTTTTTTATCTTTATTGGTACATTGAATATACACATCATAATCACAGTCAATATTGGGAATTTCTACCAGTATATGACACAATTTAATTCTCATTTTTTCCCATTCTCCTATTCTCCACACAATCCCCCACCCCCTAAATGCATAAGCTTTGTTTCCCTTTTTTTTACCATCACATTTTTTCTTTACCCCTCACTACTCACTCCTCCACCACATTTCCCTTTGAGTTTTTCCTATTTCACAACAACCATCATACATTCTAGAACTCTTTTACTAGTTCTAAGAAGGCTTGCTTCTGCATGAGAATCTTGGGAAGCTTGCTTTTGCGAAAGCTAAGCATGGAGTAAGAAGTCTGTCTTGAGATTCACACCCTGAGGAAACCAAAGGTTTGGGAAACAATATATTAAGAAAATGGCTGGCCATCAGCCATGCTAGACCATGAAAGGGACTGGACTTTAAATGAAGAAGTTGTCTTGAATTCCTAGTTTCATCAATCCATAAAGGACTATATATATGGTCCAGCCCATTTGACTGGGCGTTTGACTATAGCCATACAAATATTTTCCCTAAGAACTACATACTAACTCAGTTAACATTGAAACCAATAGATATTTTAAGGCATTAAGTTTTGGTATGGTTTGTTATTCTGCAGCAGATAACTGGAATAAGATTTTTCTCCATGTGGAACAGAAAGACACTGGGATTTTCTAACTAGAGGATTGGCTTAAGTCTTCAGAGGGTCAGTCATGGGTAGTGTATTGTGGGAAGACTACGGATGCTGTCAGAAAGCAAAAGAAGAAGTAGAGACAGTAGAGAAAGGAGCTGCTAATTGCAAACTTCACATAGGAACTGCCATAGTTCTACTAACATACTTCATTTTATTGTTTTAATACATATTTTGCTAAACTATTGCATTTAGGAGGAAAGTAGTCTACAGATCTTCCTCATTCATAGGTCGGCAGTTACTGGTAGGTGCCCATAAGTGACTATCAAAGGAATACATGATTAAATTATTGATTAATTAATGCTTTGCATGTCTAACTAAAGTCTCCTACATATCTTCCCTTTTTCTTTGTCATTCCTTTTTAATCATCTAATTTTCCTCTCCATGTCTTTCAACTTGTGGCCTGGCTTTAAAAATAGTTTTCAGTATGCACAATAAGCATGGAAATGAGGATTCTATCACCCTGTACTAAGATTTTGAATACCAAGTAACTTTAATAATTTCAAATCCAAATGAGATATGATAGGAAATGAGATGAATCATGACTGCAAGAACAGCTGGTATTTCTTTCTTATGACCAAATATGAAGTGTACAGAATACTAACACCTTTGCTTTGCTGCTTCCCAGAGTGAAATAGCAAAATCAAAGGGATCATCTTTTTGGAAAATTGCAGCAGAACAAAATGTGGCTATTTCTTGTATTGCAGATAAAGAAAATTACTACATGTTGAATATTAGAAATAATGTTCAAAAAAGCATAAAATTAAATATTCCCATACCCAATTCTATTAATTCCCAAATTATGCACTACATAATGGCTTATTTAATTTAATTTTGCATTATTTATAAATGAATTATTTTATCACCATACTATTATCATTTCATTCTGTTATAAGCTTCCAGAAATAATCCCAGCTCTATAATAGGACCAGTGCCAGGTACAGAAGACAGAATGTTTAATCATGAGGTGTGAGAAAGTGGCTTGACAGTAAGACATGCTTTGTTATATTCACTTTTACAGTCTGATTTCCTATTTCCATATTCCAAGGTCTGTACCAGATATAGTCTCCAAAACATATTAGCAAGATCATGTACTCTTTTCATTTAGAGCCTGGTTCCTCTTACGGAAGGTACTGCATTTCCCAGTCAGTCTGTGTGACCTTCTGTATAGCATCATGTGACATTGATAAGGTCAGGACGACCAGAAGAAGAAGCAGCAACAGTTGGCTCTCCCTTCCGTGATGGCATGTGTAATGAGAATGTGATCCTTCAGTCTTCAGCGGTCTGGGGTGGTGAAACGTGAGAAATTATTCTCTTTGCTCCAGTTATCTTTTGTGGCATAGAAAACCATCTTACTACTCTGTGGCTTAGAAAAAAAAAATTTAGTTTTTTCAAGAATCAGTAATTAGAGCAGGAAACACAAAGAGTGGCCACGTCTGCTCCACACAGATTCATAGCATAGAAGCCGGGTAACACATAGGGCTAACAATGGGGCACTTGCTGCAAACTCAACTCCGTTAGGTTTATCAGCCAGGGATCTCAGCTGTTTTTCAGTCAGGTTCAGGGCACAGAGCTTAATATACAGTACTAGTTCTGCCCACCCTCGCTTTGGGGCCTCTTTACTAATGCCCGTGGGAGGCCTGAATTTCCAGATTATTACTGCCTTTCGATAGCTTCCTTTCACTAACAAGTTTGAAATCCTAATTCCTGTAGTTCTAAGCAGAAATACCATCTACCTGGTATAATAAAAAACTCTCATTCGTGAGAGATAGGCACTAGAACACATAATGAACATTGGCTGATTGAAAACCTGTGTGTGTGTATGACAGAGACAGTGGAAAATACAGAGAGACAAAGTCACAGTGAGTAGAGGAGCGTAGCACTCTCTTTGGAATCCTGAAGGTACGGGTCGTGTGTGGTTTTGACTTTTTTGTTGTTGTGATGTTTGATTTTCATTTTTTATTTCTTTCAAGGATCATAATGCATTGTTGAATCAGATTATCACCGTTATTCTCCAGAAATAGAAGTTCTCTTCAAGTATAGATTTACAAACCCCTTCAAACAAATTGTGCAGTGTATCCTACCCTAGAGGGAAAAGCAATTTTATCATTATACCATCATTTTGTCAAAAATACTTAAGCATATACATTTCTCTTCCAACTATGTATTAAAAACATGTTTTCTGCATCTGTAATAATATATAGTAAACAATTTTCTTTCTCTAGTCACATAAATTTTATCACTTACTCAAATTTATTCTTTTTTTTTGCTTTTTGAGACAGGGTCTCACATTGTAGTTCAGGCTGGCCCTGAGCTCACTATGGTGCCCAGGCAAGCCCCCGCGAACTCAGCAATCCTCCTGTCTCTGCCTCCCGAGTGCTGGGATTACAGGCATGAGCCACCACACCCGGCACTGTGGTATGCGGTGTTGATTGTTGCTGGGCTTGAGTCTCCACGCCCAGCATTCTATGTGGTTACTGGGGATCGAACTCAGGTCCTTGCACTTGCGAGGCAGGCGCTGGAACGACTGAGCTAACCCTCCGGCCCTCAAGTTTATTCTTATAAGAATCATGTGATTTTGTTCGCTCTTTTAATAATGTCTCTGTAAGGATCATAGCAAGTGTTATAAAATGTAATGTAACATAAGATGCTTTCTTTTCACTATTTGTAAGACTAGCATTTTACCAGAAGTGTCAACTGGTTCCTATTGTTTATGATATAGAAACAAATTAAAGTCTGAGCCAAGTCTTAGCCTTGAGCCTAATGTTGTGGAACTATTTACTTTCAGAGACTACAAACAAGGAAGCCACAGAAGAATTATGACTCACCAAACAATTAATTATATGTTCTGTTGGGTTACTTCATAGAAGATGTAGGTATCATAATTTGAACAAATGTGTGAAAGTTGCAAGGATACAAGGAAGAATGAGAGTTAACAGGTAGAGATTTAACCTTGCTTTAATGATTGAATTTAAGATATGCATACACATGTGCATGTCTATATGTAAATATATGTGTGTGTAACCTTGTATACCTTCATGTGAGTATGCATGTATATACAAGTATATCTATGTATATGTAAATATATATGTATATGTCTGAATGTGTCTGTGCATACATGTACTTATGTATGAGTTTATATATGTGTACATGCATGTCTATATTTTTTCTCTGTCATTTCTCAGCCTTTATCTTTCTTAATGCCCTTCAAGACTGCAATATATGAGCTCTACGTCTCTGTCACAGTCTGTCACAGTCGTCCTTGCACCCTGGATTGTGTGTTACGCCAAACATGAATGTCAAGGGGTTCTGCTCCCTGAGAGATGACATTGTTCAAGTGACGATCACAACTTCTGCCCTGAAGCCTTCTTTCCGCTCGCTCCTGCTCCTCCCTGCCAGTCCCTCCTCTTGCTGTTCTGACTTCAGTCTTTGGGAAACTGCTGCCCTATCTGGTAGAAGCCCAAGGATATTTTACTATTCAGGGTGATTTTCCAAGACCCTTGGAACACCTATAAATAGTTCCTATTTAAGTCTGCTCAAATGATCCCAATTTGTGTATGTCAAATGTTTCTTGCTGTGACATTGATTTATACAGGAACCCTTTGAAAAAGTTATAAATGCTAAGACTTTTACTTCAAAATAAAATGAAAGGAAACACAAATTCACAATTCTCTACTCACAGACCTAACCAAGATTATAGATTCATGTGTGCACAAAGGATTCAGATGACATTTTGAGCTTTAAATGAAAAAATATTTTGTCCAGTTGATTTCAGCAAACAAGGAAATTAATATAAACTCCAAGATAATATCAGCTAATCTAAGAGTTGAACAAAACATGGCTCCCTTCTGAGCATTTGATGGGCACATCATTGTCCATATGAAAAGCAAAAGACTGATATTTCTGACCTTTCCAGCTACTAAATTACTTCTCTTATAGTTGGAAAGCTCTTTTATTTCGGCTTTTCAAAGACCATTTGGAATCTTTTGACGAGTATAAATTTGATTCAATAGATTCTGCTTTAATAAAAAGCCAATCTTACTTTCTTCATTTTGTGTGTTTAGAATACATATTCATCGCTCGATGTCATTTCTTCATGTCCATGTGTCAGATATAATACTTAGAGCAACACAATGTGTGAGCAGAGGCTTCAGCTTGAACTGGAGCTGGAAGGATGCGGGAAAACATTTCAAGACAGCATCAGAGCCGAGGCCGTTCTTGGCTTTGCCCCTCACAGTGACTGCAAAAGGGATGCACTGTTGTTAACATAGCTCCCAAGGGAGGAGAAGCAGCCTGGTTGTCAGTATAGGATGTAGTCTTTCTTCAGACCATGAGAATAAATGCTTAGACAGGCGAGGTAACAACACAGGAAAACTCATTCTTGTCCAGCGCAAGCTTACCACAAAACCTGTACAGTCAGTAAACCGCACCTTTTATTTCTTACATATATCATGGGAATAGAAAAAGTTCCACGCTGAGGTTTTTTTCATCTGCCCACTTGAAAAACCTTTATTTCTTTCATGCTCAAACGTTCCTTGAATATCAGCCAGTAATGGACTAAATGCACTGGCATTTTGATACAGATTGTTAAGATAAATATTCTTGATATGTCTTAATTGGTAAAATATTAAAATCCCAAGAAATACCATTCGCTGCAGCCTGATACCCACAGCAGGCCTTATGCCTGGCCATATGTTTCTTGTAAAATGTAGAATTTTCTCCATTTCTACAAGTTTCTTCATTATTAGAGAGCTGTCTTAGAGTTATATATCTGCACCAACTTCGCATATCTTAAATTAGGTTTAATAATAATGAAACATATTGGAAGCCAATAAGAATGATTTATAAGAAAATATCACTCTTAATATCTCAACTAGAAAATACTATATATTAAATATTAAAGAAAATCTGTTCTACAAATGGTTTGCATCCCTGAGAAAGAGAAAGAGAATAAGTAGCAACACTTGGCTGTACATTACTTTTTATCAGCATTTATTTTTTGTTAGTGCATTTTTGAATAATGATGGCCCTTGTGTGGAATTGGTACATGTGCATAACACATCTTAATTGCTTTATCTTCTTTCTCTCCCCTCTCTGTCATCTCCTGCCACTCCCTGATCTTCCATTTTGCAAAACTCTCTCAATTGTTCCTATGGTCTATCTTTTTAATGTTCTCTTTGTTCATCCTTTGTGTTTATCATATAAGAGAAACCATAAATACTTAAGATTATGAGTCTGTTTACTTCACTTAATATTATAATCTCAAGGTGCATCCATTTCCCTACAAATGACTCAAGTATATGTTACTTTATGGCACAGTAATATATCACTGTGAATAAATACCAGATCTTCTTTATCCACTAATCTGTTGATAGACATATAGACACCACTTCCAAGACTTAACTATTGTGAATTGTGCTGCTATAAACATGAGTGTGCATGTATCCTGTAATATAATGTCTTTAACACTTTCAGGAAATATTTAGTAAGTGAACAGGCTGGGTTGATTGGAATTTCTATTTCTAGCTTTCTGAAGAATCTCTATAATGATCTCCTCAATGCTTGTACTAGCCTACATTCCCACCAGCAATGTGGCAGGGCTCCTTTTATCCTTTTTATCCAAAAAAATATTTGTTCTTATTTTATTCCCGGATGAGGTCTATTCTTTACAGAGCAAGATGGAATTTCAGTATTGTTTTCATTTGCATTTCTTCAAAAGCCATTGATGTTGAACATGTTTCATGTACAATGAGTCCCCAACTTATGGTGCAAACGTTCATAGACACAGACCTCCATCACAAACATCCATGCTGGGAACAAACCCCAGGTGCGACTTGGGGCCTGACAGACATTGTCATAGTTGTGCTGCCATGCAATGTGCAGTCCAGGGCCATAGTGAACCATGGACAGTGCTCAGTCAGAGTCCAGGATGTCTGCAAGCAAGAGGAAAAGCAGTGGTGATATGGAGGATTACTATGGAAACAAAAGAGAAAATAACTGAGCGATTGTACTGATGCAAAAGATGGTAGATGTTGCTCATTCCTTTTGTGTGTTTGTTTTTTATGCTTTACACTGTACATTTGTGTCAGTGGAGATCTGTGAGATAAAAATTTATTGTCTTTATTGACCATTTTTTACTTCTTACTCTGAGTAGTTTTTTCATTTCACTTTCCTATTATTTGACTGGGTTTTTTGTTCATTTTTTTTTTCTGCTTTAAAAAAATCCTAGAAAGCCAATCTTCTAAAGGGAAGCATTTGTGAAAGGTTTATTAAAAAATATTTTAAATAATTTTTCTGACATTTGGAAATGAGATAAAACAGTGTTATAGCTGGGAATTTAAGTGTCCTCCATAGACCTTAGACTAAAAGCTGGGTGCCCAGATTGATGCTATTGGTAAGTAGTAGAACCTGTGAGAAGTGTGGTCCACTGGTGGGTCCTAGATCATTTGAACTGTGCCTTTGAGGAGACAGTGGACCGCAAGCCCTTCTTACTCTCTTTCCTTTCATGGTTATGAAGTGAGATGCGTTGCTCTGCTGTGCTCCCCACCACTATGTGCTGCTGTACCACATGCCCCCAAAGAACAAGGTCAACCAATTATATACGGAAACTTCCAAATTAGCAAGCTCAAATAAACTCTTCTCTTTATAAATTATTTCAGGAGTTTGTTACAGTAGTGGAATACTGAGTAACACAGACCATAAACTAGGTGTTATAAAGGAGATGAGAAGTGTTTTGCCACGTACCCAACCTCTCAAATAACTTGTACTCAGCAAAACTTTATAAACAGCTACACATACATGGAAAGGAACATTAATTTGTTAAAAGTGCTTCAAGATTATATAAAGCACTGTAAGGATTTAAAAGAGGAAGTAAAGGAAAAGTCAAAGAAAAAATAAATGTATAACTATATTTTCTCTTCATTAAGGGCAACACTTTAAAACAAGAAACATGCTGAGTTCTAACAAAATTAGCCATTCTTAACTTTTCTCAATTTTCACAAGTCTCAGATTTTTATCCAGTAAAAATGATCAATTTCTGTTTCTTCTCCAATCAAAAAGAGCTTTATTTAATTCTGATGATTCATAAGAATCCCTAAAATAACAGTGTTATTACTTAATACAGTAAATTACTTAATACACATCAAGACTAAAATGTCTTCATTTGATCTTGATTTAAGAGATAAAGCTAAGTATTGTTTTTTCCTTGTCCTTTCCATCACATATTCTCATTGAAATCTAATATTTCTTTGGTACTGCCTATGATGAAGAAAGATGGCTTTCAAAACCATGATAATGAAGTCATAGACTAGACTGAATTTTATTCTCAATATGATGGCTCAATGCTGTATATATGTTTCTTCATTAGCTTTAATCCACTTTCTTTGTTTAAACCTTGAAGAGGGTGACAAAGTGGCTGATAATGAGGTCACTTGTTTCTTTTTTAGTTCTCAGTGGGCAAAAGCAGTCCTGAACAGCTTCACTCAAGTTATTTATCTGTTAAGTCTGATAGTATTAAAGAAAATTTTAACAGACAAAAGACTAGGAAGCTGATATTGCTTCAGTCTATCCCAACAGCTAACAGTATCCTATGAGAATGAACCTGTGAATGTTTCTGCACATCTCTTTAACATTTTTTTTAATTTTTAAAATTCATCAGTACATTTTAGGTATACAATATGATAACATTCATCACTGGGGTCTTATACCTGTACAGGATGTATTTTGCTTCTTCTTTTTCTTCATTCCCCTGACTTCCCCTCTACCTCTTGCCTATTCCCCATTGATGAAGACTTTGTTTCTGCTTTTACTTTTCTCATATTTGTTCTTTTCTTTCTTTCTCTCCTCCCCCTCCTCTCCCTAGTTCCCCTTCTCCTTTAAACGTTTTCTTTCTATTTCAAAATATCTATTATACATTATGATTCACATTTAGACTTTTGGCTTCTCACAGCAGAGAAACTATTTGGTATTTACATGTATGTCCAATTCATTTCACTTAAGAGTAAGGACTCAATATGCATCCATTTAGCTATAAATGTCTCAAGTTTATCATTCTTTATAACTGAGTTTTATTCCATTTTATTTTTAAAAACATATCCTCTTTATTCAGTAACCAGTTTAACTTTTATATGTGGAAATGAAAATGTCACCTGAAGTTCAATAATTATTTCCTTCATTGCACCTTTTAGAGATAGGGCAGCCAGTCTAAAGTCTCTGTCTCTCACTAGGTATTTTTTCAAAGGTAAGGTACTAGTGAGAAAATGCTACACAAAATATCTACACAAAACATCAAAGAGGGCAAATAAAAAATCATTATTTCCTAAAATGTATTTTTGCTTCATTTGGGACTCCAGAAACAAGCAGTGTGTATGCTAATATGAAAATAAATTTTAAGAAATTGCAACATGACTGGAAATCTGTTTTTAAGGTAAATCTAGAAAGTTATCCTTGTGGTCTCCAATACGAATTCATGCAAGTCTAAGAATTTTTTAAATTAAGGGGAAAAAAGACATCTAAACAAGAGGAACCATGAGATTTAGTTAATATCCCTAGTGAATCCTATTTGTGGCACATAGAGACTCAGTTTAAATTCTACAGAGATCAATTTCTGTTAAAAAGGTTAAAATAGGGACTTAGTTTCATTGCACTACTAAGAATGTATGAAAAGGAAAAATGATCTATTTTCCATTTATAAATGAATAAAGCTCATTTTCATCTGTCTTTATAGCTCACAAATTGAGAAATTAAATCATTCATATCCTAGATTTTCTTTCCCTTTCTCAGAACTCTTCTGCTGACATACTGGTATTTCTGTTAAAGTATTATTTCAAACAAGATATTGTTACTTGTATGACTCAGTATACCTTAAAGGATCTATAGTCTAGGTCAATCAAGTTAATCATAATTCACTCTCTAGAGAATGAAAAATTGAGACAATAATGTTTCTCTTGTTGCAGAATGTAGTGACAGAGTAACCAACCAAAAAATGTAAAAAAAAATGAAACCTGAAACTAAGTAAAAGTATTACGGTACAAATTTCAGCCATCAGTAATTACCATTTATAAGATCAAGAAATCATATTGCAAAAAAAGATGATACAGAATCAGTGCATTAGTTTTGAATAATGCATGTAGATAGCAAGATGGCATCTTCTTTACTTACTATGATTATGAACTAAACAGCTTTCATCCAAATCCAAATGTGTGACTTCCCAATAGATACAATATTCAACAGCATTCTCAGCATCATTTTGTCTATCATATAGAAATGTTTGAAGGTTACATAAAACCATCTAAATTAAAGATTTAGCAAAATAGCTAGAACTTCAAAATAAGAAAATGGGAACTAGAACTAAAAGTCATATTAGAATTAATTAGCTAAAAAGTGAAGAAGGATACTCCAGGTTAAATAGATTGGATTAAAACGGCTATATCTATTTCATATCAGGTTATTTAGGACCCTGTGTCATTCATCTCAGGGTTACTATTACAAAATATTTAAGAGAACAAGCTTAAAAAGAGGAAACATTTATTGTGTCTACAGCTCCAGAAGTTCTAATGCATGATCCACTGACAATATTGCTTTGAGGTTGTGCTGAAACAACACATGATACTGAAAATATTGCAGAGGAAACCATTCACCTTAAAATGTCCAGGAAGCAATGAAAGAAAAGTTACAAGTGTTCTAATATGCTCTTAGAGACACGTCCCTGGTGAACTTCCTCCAACGACAACCATCTCCTGAAGTTTCCATAGCCACCCAGGAGCACCGCAGACAAAAACTATAAGCCCTTAGTACATGGGTCTTTGAGGAACAATCAGCATCCAATTAAAACACTGTATTCCTCAAATCTATAGAATACTAGAATCATCCAAAGGATTCAAGGGGCTTTTTGTAAACATTTCTGATTTGGAGTCCTATGCTTAAAGCTTTCTCTCCAGTGGTTATGAAAAGCAATCTAGTATTACATATTTAATAGGTTTAATGCCCTGAAAATTGGCTACATTTGAGAATCACTAGGATAGGATTTATGTCAAGATACAGTGAGCGATGTGCTGGAAAATTTGGAAGGCATGGTGAGAATCCAGGGAGACTGAATGGCACATTAAAGAGTCTCAACTCCACTTACTAAAGCATGGCTTTCTGTGACACACTCATTAAAATAGAGAATGCCTGTAAAACACTCTGGTCTGCTAAGATAAATTTGGCAATAATGAAAAACAAATTAGGGCAAGAATAGGCTTAAGGAAACTACTTACCATTCTACTGTTAGGCTAATTCATCTAACCCAAGAGCAAATTAAGAATGCGTGGGTCTCAGGAACTCATACTAAACTTCCAGCAACAAAGGATACAAGATTCAGTTAAAGTAGACAAAACAAGCTTAAAAATAAATATGTTTATATTGTATACAACATTAATAAGTTGCTACGATTCAAAATAACTTTTATAATGTAAGCCAAAATAATATAAATTGCAGCTTTTTGACTGGATGTGTTTGTATGATGGGCTGGTCACACACTGCCTTCTGAAAATTCCTTTACCTCCTGTACCCTCCTGGTTTCCCCTCTTCCTATATGCCAGCCATCATTTTAAAGTCAAAAAGGTGATTATGACTATAAACATCTGCTCCTTTTCAAGCTCATCCTGAAAATCAGAGTCCCCAGAGCTGCTTTTCTCCCAAATATGGCATCTGCTTCCTTCATGATTATTGTCTTTTTTGTAATACTGTTGCCAGCACTACACCTTTAAGAATCGTCTTCTGTGCACTCTCATGCCCTCTATGTCCTGCTGATTTGCATAAAACACTTTTGATCATGAGTCACATAGCATGATCTTCTGTATCTAAGCTGTAGGGCACTGTTGAATAAAGCAGGAGCTACAACTTTGTCAATTGATTTACTAGAAATTTGTGACCTTCACTTTAGTAGCCTCATTAATATTGGTAATATTATTAATATTGTTAATATGTTTTATATATAAATTTATGTATAAATATATATTAATTATATATTATGTATTATTGATCTATATTGCATAAAATAGTACATTATATAATATATACAATATATAATACATAATAATATATGTTTATATATATATTTACATATATATATAAACATGTGTATAGGGCCGGGGATTTAGTTCAGTGGTTCTGGTGCTTGCCTCACACATAAAATGCTGGGCGTGGTGACTCACGCCCACCAGCAATCAATACCACATACCACAGTGCCGGGCGGGTGGCTCACGCCTGTAATCCCAGCACTCGGGAGACAGAGACAGGAGATTGCTGAGTTCAAGGCTTGCCTAGGCTCCATAGCGAGCTCAGGGCCAGCCTGGACTACAAAAGCGAGACCCTGTCTCAAAAAAAAAAAAAAAAATGTGTACATAGAGTGTGTAAACTCTTCAGGAAAATAAATACTTGTATAAATATTTTAATACTAAATTTATTGAGACACCATGAGATTAACACAAATTTCCTTTGGCCTCTACAATTAAAACAGATGCTCAAAGTGATGGTCATTAACTCCCAGACGTTTATTAGTAGGGCAAACGAGTGTTTGAATAACCTTGGTCACTGAGATTGCTGCACATGTTTTTTCAACTTCTTCTCTGAAACCTAGCAGTGTAGGGGGCTTTCTGAAAAAAACAGTATCCATTGGCTCCAGTATATGATGTTAAAACATTATACTATTTTTCTTTTCCTGAAGTGTCTATACAGGTTTTTTTTTTTGCAGACTTTGAATATATTACATATATACATATACACATATACACACATATGCATATATTACACACACTATATAATATATTACATACATATGTATATGTTACATATATACATATGTAAATATATATGTTTCAAATGTAAGTAGGTGTGTGTAAGATCTAATAGTTTCCTTTTACATATGCCTGCCTGTATGTCTGTATGTGTGTTTGTAACCATGTTTCCTTTGTCATCTTCCAAAAAAGTCAGTCCCAGAAAATAGTATAAACTTGCCTACTAACTCACGGTAAAAAAGCAACTTAATAGAGTACCAGTAGCTTTCAGTTCCACACATTAAAAATGCCATCTACATTTGTT
>PVIC010045701.1:0-14493 GCA_004025085.1 Thryonomys swinderianus
CACTTAAGCCTCAGGCCTCCATTGAGTGTATGCTGGGTAAACAAATGGGACTAAATCTCCATTCTCAAAATCATTTGAAATGGCAGTCATTTCCTTCGCGTTTGTGTATATATCTATTCTTCAGTAATTTAAACTGCTTTTATATTTTAGAAATGTATTTTGATTTTCTAGAGTTCTCTTTTAGGCTTCATGAAGCCACATAGACTAGGACACTCAAATTGTTTTAAATGACATTTTTTTAATATAATAGTGGGCAGGACCCTTGAGACCCTATGGGAACCCTAAATCCTCAGGTTTTAAGGTCAGATAAACATTGGCCATGAGTACTGGGGCAGCCTGAATTTAGTTTGGCAGTGTTAGAAAACCAGCATTGTCTGTACTCCCAGCACTGCAGAGGATGTGATGGAGATTTCTTGATCCTTTGTGTGCTCTGGGGTTGGGGCCTCATCAGTCTGTCTCCTTACATTAAGATCCCCGTAGAAGTCACCTTGCTGCCTCATAACACAGTGCAACTCCACTTGAACTGGATACATTTTCATTTAAATTGCTCTGCTCCACGGCGTGTCCACCCTGTCCTTGGCTGTAGCTGTGGAGGTGGTGCCAACATGGGTGAACTCTATTATTTGTGACCCATGTTAGCCTATCCTACAAACACAGCTAAGAAGTCGTCTTTCTGTTTTGCAGCCATTACATTCTTGAAAGAGATTGTGTTGTAAATCAAATACAAGGTCGCTTGAAAATTAACCCATTTGACTGGTAGTTTAAAATCATTAAAAATGCCCATTTTAATCTAATGTTGTTTGCCTATTTTTTGAAAGAACTTCATTTTGGACTACAAAAGCTTTAAATTTTATTTGTTCCTGTGGTAATTTTTGTTTTCTTTCTCTTTCAGGGTATATGAGAAATACTAATTTCCACCTGATCTTCATCAACTGACCTTGAAAAACCTCCTGAGATGCTTTTCCTGGATGCAATTTAGTTCAGCTTCACTGTTTTTACCTTAACTTCAACTGCCTACTCACTCAACTGAGCAGTTAGGGATGGTCAATTTCTCCCTGTCATTAGCTATGCATGTTTGCAGCCGCTGATTACTAAACTCGTTTAATCCCTACTGCCTGCAAAATGTTACATTATTTTTATAATTGGTTTTGCCTCTTATTAGAATCATTAGAACAAAGTTAGTAAGGTAGAGAAAGAGGGAATCACTTGATACTTTCTGATTAGCAAGAATGCTGGCTGGGTACAACAGGCTTCTTTTTACAAGCAACTATTTCTAAGCTAATTCTCATATCAGATTTGTGGAGCTTTGGAGTCTTTTTTAGGTTTGTATCACTACTTTATCTAGGCCAAAATACAACCAAAGGAAAAATATTGTGTACTCTGTGAAACGAACGTATAAATAAATTTTGAACTGCTTCTGTATAAAAGGGCTATTTTTATTTTTAGTGAGAAGCTCTTAGATTTTTCTCTCTTCAGGGTTCTCATTTTAATATTTCTTTTTACAGTTCATATAGAGCAAATATAGTAATACAGTCACTGGTGAATCTTGGATCTTTGGTCTTTGTATTTATTAATTTGGCCTCTTTGATTTTCAGAGTGGGAGAAATTATAAAAGTGAAGTAGATACAGATGTAGACGTCATTTGAGGCTTGTAGTTGTGTTGAAATTCTTTGAAACTAACTTCCCATTGCCAATTCAATAGGATTTTCTACTTCTGAGAATTTAAACCCATTCACAGACCCTAGAGTATGAGAGTGTTAATTTCCCATGCTAGGCAATCATAAGCCAGTTCCTGGACCATATCCCTACCCTGTTATGTAGTGAAAGGGTTACTGTATATATAATTTTAGCATAAAATTGAGGAACAAATCATCTGTTTTGCAGCTGCTCAGCCAATAACTTGCAGCATTAGGAGTTCTTCTGTGTTACTAATTGCTCTGTTGAATTAACTTTCCATTAAGGGAAATTGGGATTTGAAATTCTTGGGCCAAGGCTCCTGACTGGGGCAAGTGTGCCCTGCAGAGAGGGCCACACTGGCTGGGCTGTGAGGGTGACCACGAACAGATGGTATGAGGCATTTTCCTTGGAATTATAAATGCACATATTCTTCTTTTTTCTCTACTCTGCCAGCCGAAGCTGTGTTACTGCTGTTGACACTAATATAAAATGTTTGGTCCATTTGAGATCTTTGTTGTTGCCTTATATGGGGAAAACTAAATCCCTCAGCCTGTGTTGGAAACACAGCCAAACTGATTGTGAATGTGAGGCCGTGGCAGGCATTTTACTGCTGTGGAAAGCAGCCATTTCAGCCCTCCACCTGCCAGGCTGGCTACCTCACGGTAGTATTTCAGACTTTGTGTCTAGGTCTGTGATTCCTCATCTGCTGCATTTTGCAGTGTGTAGCCAAGAGTAGAAGAAAGGAATGCTTCCCTTTGAAGGCTCTCAGAGCAGTTCTGGTAAACAACAGTCATTCCTCACAGTTTTAGAGGCTGAACGTCCAAAATCAAGGTGTTTAGAAGATTCGGTATGAGAGCCCACTTTCAGGCTGAGGATGTTTTCCTGCTGTGTCCTCCCTTACATGGTAGAAGGAGCACAGAGTATTTGTTGAACCTCTTGGACAAAAGCAGTAATCCTATCCATGAAGCTGCCACCCCATGACCCAATCACTCCCCAGTGGCCTCCTAATGTCATCACCTTGAGATATGGATTTCAACATATGAATTTTGGAAAGCTTAGTAGCCTGGGGTTTTGGTACATCTAGTCAAATTGCTTTCTCCAAAGGTAGAACCAGTGTTTATTCCACCAGATACAACAGTACATTTTTTTCTTTACCCTTTTTGGTAGTAGTGATTTAAAAAGTTTTGCCAGCATGCTGGGTTAAAAATGTTATTGGTGAAAGAAAAAGAAGTAACATGTATATAGGGGGTGGGGGGTTGTGGGTGGGTAGAGATATGGGTAAAAATGAGAATAATTTGTGTCATATACTGGTACAAATTCCCCAATGTTGAGTGTGATTGTGAGCTGTATATAAAATGTACCAATAAAGAATTCAATTTAAAAATGCCCCAAAAATGTTATTGGTGAAGTTAACCTTTCTTTTTTCATTATGTTTATGAGTTATTATTTATCTTTGGGGGAGAGTAGGGAGGGGACAAGTAGTATGTGTAGCAGACATGTAAAAGACCCCTGTGTTAAGATTTTATGTTGCCAATATTCTAATTTTATATATCTTTTAATTTAGTTTTACTTAATTTGATAAAGAAGTTTGAAATATCTGCATATTTAGTTCTTCATAGCTTTTTTTTCCTTTGGGGTTTCTTCTATTTTTTTTCAGTTTTTAAAAATTGAGTTTATTGGTACAGTTTAAGTATATATTACGATCACATTCCTCATTGAAAATTAGTGCCTGTACATGATATATTTTGATTCTTAATTTTTCCCATTTTCCTGCTCTCCTTTCGGCCCTTCCACCCACTATGTATGCAAGTTTTATTTTCATTTTTTCCTTGAGTTGATAGACTTGAAACTGTAACAACAGGCCTAGTGGCTCATCCTAGCAATGCAAATGATTTCCCCACATGAAGCATAGAACACAGGAAAGGAGTTTTCCTTGCTTTTATTGCACAGGCCCAAGCAATCACATTTTGTGATTGTGTGTATATGTTTCTACACTAGAGAAATATTTCCTATAGTCCCCAAATATTCTATTTAGGTTAAGAGAAAACCTTGGATTCTTTCTTTAGATTATTTTTCTTAAACATTATAAAAAGCCCTGATTTATTTTTACTTTGAAGGTTAGTATATCATTCAGAAAGTATCTTTAGGCCATTACATTGTAGTTACAATAAATATGACATATTTTCACCCAAAATAAAATACTTGTTACTTGTAAATGAGGAAACTTTAAGCTAAACATTTTTTGGCTAATAATTCATAATTCATCTTTTAAAAATATAATCCTAGAAGTGGTACCTATATACTTTTCAATTTCAGAGTATAAGCAGCTGGATTTTGATTAGCTGAACCTATTTATTCCTAGGAAATGACATGTTTGGAAGTAAGCTATTGGAGATAACAGGAATTATGCTAGAACTGTTAATAGAGGGAAGAAAATACAATACCATGGAGTCTTTGTTAACTGGATTAACTGGGCACACAGTAGCTAGCTAAGTACTCATGTCCATGAAGACTGGAGTGATATATAATAAATTTATATGAGGGCAAAGATACACCTTTCAAGTAATCATAAGTGTTGCAAGAATAAACACAAGGAACAGACTGTGCTTTGAAACCCTTCTCTCTTTCAAATATTCCATTGTTTTACAGTGCAGTTTAAAAAACCATCATAGAGAGATGATTTTTATTTTCCTGTTCACAGAATTATATGCTCAAAAGTGAGGGATTTTTTTTAAAGGCACATAAAGGCACATGGGGAGACACTTTGATTCCATTTATTGCCATGTTATTGTGCCATCTGCTGGGACAGAGCATTTGGGGACCTGTCCACATCTCCTAGCCAGCTAATTTATTACAGCCCTTGGCTCTGTGGCTCAGCTGCTGGGCACGTGCTGGAATCCCCTCCCTCTGTGTCCCTCAAGAACCTGGCCCACAGCTCAGCTGCGGGAATTTTCAGTCATCAGAAGGTGACATTTCATTCCTTACAACACATTTTGCAAGTGATCAACCCTAGATTATGAGCTGATTAGACAGTTTATCTTTTATGTTTTAGAAACCATGTTAAAACCAGCTGAAATTGTGCATTTATATAGAGAGAGGAGCAGCAACAGATAGGAGCAGAATATTTGAAATTGGACATTAAGAATTAAGAAAAATTAGAAATCAACATTTAAATAAGGTATTTATATTTTAGTCTGCTTTGAATATGACAGTACAGAGACACAGAGATAACTAGTGTGGGTCCAGTCCTCAGGGAAGTTGGAATAGGCTACATTGTGTCCCCACAATAGACAATCCCCATATCTCCCTGGATTACTCATAATTTATTTTACTTAAAGGATAGCAGAAGTATCCGGTCACCTTAGTCTCCCAGGGACCTAGGCATTTCTCTTACATTTCTCCCTTTCCTGTGATCATTTCAGATATCACCTGGCCACACACACTTGCAGGCTTAAACAATCTCCCTTCTCTTTCATCTTGGCATACTTAGCACGGATTCACCTTCCATGAGATCTCCAGGAACTGCACACTATTTATTTCAAGCTCACAACCACCCACGGATTTAGTTTCTTGGAATGTTTCAAAGAGACTGTAGTCAGAAAGAACTCCCTGATCCTTCTGCCTCTCCCACCTCACATCTATGATAGACTGGAAGTGATAAGAAGCTTGTGAGGAATTGTCTGTATCATTTTAGGATTTGTGCCAGCCAAGAAGAGAAGCCTGGCAATATTGAGACAGATCCCGAACACTTGGAGAATGTAGATTTTAAGGAATTCAAGAGAAGACAATTAGAATTCAGTTCTTGAAGAAGTTACTCAAAGGACTGGATGAGCTTTCAAAGTTAATAGTTCCATCTTGGCCATCCTGTGTGGTGTTCATGTTGAAGAAGAGAGGACAATATCTGAAGCCAATGTGGCCACAGACTTCTATGACTACCCATGGAATATTGACCCTTGTGCTTTCCAGGATTTTATTGTCCTGTACAACTACCCATGGTATATTGACCCTTGTGCTTTCCAGGATTTTATTGTCCTGTTCAGTGAATCAGAGGGAACAATTAGCAAATGTTAAAGATTAACACATTCTTAGGGAGAAAATAAGAGAAAGAAAACAAAAAGGGAAAGAAGCACGAAAGTTTTCAAGGAGAAAGGGGTGCTTTAAGACACAAGAGAAGACATGGGACCACCCAGGAGAACAGGACCACTGCAAAAAGAGGGCCTCGATGGCAAAGTCAGCAGCTACATCTTTTTATACTGTCCTCAATAGCTGATCCCGGTCGCCCATTTGATATTGAGCTAGGAGGCTGGTGTCAGTTGCTGGCTCAGCTTGTTCTAATGTCAGAAGATGGATGTCAAGTGGTAGGTTCAGCGTGTTCTCACATCAGAAGACTGGTGCCCATCACAGGCTTCAGCATGATCTATCTGGTGCCAGGCTCAGGAGCTGCTGCTCTGCAACCAGGGTTAACAAGTCTCCTCAGTTGGGAAGTTGTGCAAAATTACTCCAGCCATGTAGCCATGACCCAGCCTCTAATTCACTACTGAGAAACTCAGACTGTAACAGGGCAGGACCAAAAAGCAGAGAAAACCATTGCCAAAGATTACAAAAAAGGGACGTAGGGTCTCATAACCGATCAGGAACACAGGCCAGTGAACTGAGGTTTAAGAGTGGAAAAGGCTAAAGATAATGGAGGGTTTTTAAGTTCAGGGTAGGAATAAGCAAGGGGCCTGCTGTGTGAGGCTAATGGTGTGATGTTGATGGATGACACAAAGGAAACAGAACTTCTTTCCTTCCATTTGCTCCTGTCTTCTCTGTCAAAGAGGGTGATCTTTGGACTGAACATTGTTAAGGGAAAATTGAAGCCCAAGATGTGTGAGGAGATTATGCAAGAACATGAATCCCCTGTAAATGAGCCTAAGTTTCTGGCTCTGAATGAATTACAGGACAAGGCCCTGGAAAAAATGTGCAAACGAGTTTACTTACCTCAGCAAGGAGAGTTTGATGGCGGAGAGGAGAAAAACAGGCTGACCAGGAGAAAGTACCACAACCTAGGAATTGTAAAATCAATATTTAGAAAGTACTGTAGGTATCAGTTCAACCCTTACTTTGTACATAATTAAATGTACATGTAGAAGTGTTTTATGGCTACTGAAGAACTCTTATGACAAACCCAGATTGTCTGTCCCCTTATTTCATCCGCTTCCTTAACACTTTAATAAATCCTTAATGTAGAGATTTATAGTTGTCAACATTATTCATTCCTTTCTCCCTTTTTGTCTTCTTTCCACAAATATTTGTTGAATATACAACACACTAGTGTTTCATAGGAAAATAAATATGACTTAGTTCTTGCCTGTAGGTGCATATAGTCAATTACAGGAAAACTACCTAAATTCAGTTATTTGTTTATTCAACAAATATTGGTTGAGTGCAGAAAGGGCAAATACAAATTCCTAAGGGAAGAAATTACTCCTCTCTTCCTTTTCTCTTTCAGAGTTTTCATGTCTTCTCATGTATGCAATCCTTTTTGTAAAAACTGTGTATATGTGTTTGTAGTACATAATGAGCTCATTCATCATGGGAAGTTGGTACACCAACATGACATTCTTTCTTTTTTTGTAAACCCCTTCTCTTCCCTCCCTCCACCTCCCTGCATCTTAATTTATTGATTTATGTTTTTACAGACATTCTGCCTCATGTTCCTAAGTGCTTCTGCAGGGACCTGAGGACAATTTCTTTGAAAGGAATCATTCAGGAAAGCATTAACTTCCCCTCCCAAGTCCAGATGGACCTGCCTCAGCTGTCACTCAACCTACCCAATGTGATAGACTGTGCCCACTTAGCTGTAAAAGAAGGTGTTTTCTCTCTGTTTTTGCAGTTTCTTAGCAGATTACCTGATGTGCATCACTTTTTGATTGAATGTTTTTTCGATAATAAAATCTTTTGCTTTCCCTTCTGCCTATATAGAAAGGTTTTTCTGGGTTGGACTGAGATTTAATTTTAATTAAACTTCCTAAGAATCCCTAGTATGTGCCAGGCACTCTAACAAGTCCTAGGGATATGACATTGCACAAAACAAAGGTATTGTCCTCATGAAGCTAATACACTAGGAAGATAGGCACCTAGTATTAAGGAGAAATACCTAACTCAGTTTTATAATATATTAAAATGGAGAGGTATAGTCAGTGAGCTGCAAACAATTACACATGATAAGATTACGAGCTTTACAGATGCAGTGGGTGCCCAAAGGAGAGAGGGATAAATTCTCCTGGGACAGGAGAAGACTTGATGTTTGAGCTGAACACTGAAAGACAAATGGTTTTGAAAATAATTACTGTTTTCGGGGAGGAGTGCAAGTGGTAGTCTAGGAAAAGGAAGCTATTTCATCAGAGTGAAATGAGATAGACAGTGTGGGAGACATCCTGGCCAGAGGAGCTCAACAGACAGGATGACTTCTGGCTCATGGAGACCACAGGGCATCCTATTCTCACCATATATCCTTAACATCCTGAGAAGAGCCTCAAAGATATGCTCTCACTCTTATCACATTTCCTTGACCTCTGGCATGAGCCTGAGGAAATTATGCTCCAATGGTTCACAGTAACCCAAGCACGGGCCTCACAATATAATTAGCCTTGCAGCTTTGAACCCCACCCTCCTTGGACTTAGGCAGCCATGCTGATTCTGTGTAGGGCCATGTCAAGTAAAAAAACTAAATGTGCTCCAAAGGTGAGGGTGAACTGTCAAGTAAGTGAACACAGGATATTCACTTACTACCCTTGACCATTCCCCACATTCTAGGAGAAAAAGAAAAGCCAACACTGGAACTCACTGAGGTTCCACCTCTGACCCCCCCATTCTTGAGGGCATACTCTTATCACTGACAATTACCACCTGGGAGCTCTACCTGCTTAAAATTCTCCTAAGTGCACTTTAACCTCAAACCCTAAGCAGGGCTGGTCTGAGTTAAACTAACTGGAGTTTTCTCATTGCTGCCCTCTCTGTGGAATATATTTTCCTCTTAATGAAAAAAACTGCTCTTCTTACTACAGTATATTTTTTCTGTCCTGCTCAATTTTGTATTCAAGATATAAAAACCTGGATAGTAGGTGACACAGAGCCACCTGCCTTGTAACAAAAGAAGAGGAAAGGGCAAGTCACTGACTTCATCTCATTTGATATTACAAAGAGCCACAGGTATGGATTTTGCTCCTTTCTCATCCTTCCTTTATCTCTGTCCTTCTCTCCTCCTCGTGCCTGCTTTTCTGGAGTCATTCTGTTAGCTCACTGTTCTTACCATCAGCTTTAACCTTTTCCCTTTATTACACATGCTCTTAGGAGCCATATACACTTGACTCCTTGTTTGGGGGAATATTTTCCATTCTGTGTGTGTGTGTGTTTGTGTGTTGTGTTTTGAGGAAAAAATGAACTAACTAAATTTGTGAAACAGGAGAAGAACAAACTCTGGAAAAAGGTGTTAGTTTCCTTCCCTGCTTAAAGGTCCATTGTGGGGAAGAAAATTCCATTTTTCTATGGAACTGTTACTTTTAGTGAGTGTGGATTTCAATTCTATGCCAGGGAAAGCTTTAGGAAGTTATTTGAGAATTTATTGTGTATATTTCCTCAAAAGAATATTCTGGGCAGAGGGTGAGATCTTGGTAAAAATAGATTTCTGAGCTCATCCTAGATTTAAATCACATCTTTGTATTTAAATTAAATACCAGGATTTGTATTGTAAGAGACATCTAAGATGTATTATATCTAAGATTTGTATTATAAGAGATATCTCAGATGTGCTGAAATTTGAAAACCTTAAACAGCATTATTGTATCTTTTCTTTGAAAGCTTTTCCGACACTGAGCCTTTGATCCTAAAAGGACCTAGAAAGGGGAACCAAAAAACATTCATTGTCTTTTAAATGTAGGATGTCTGATAAACTTTTAAGTAAGATGAACATGGAATTTATCTTTCAAAGCAGGACACTTTTGAGAGTGAAAGGTGGTAAGAAAAGGGCTGTATTTTTTGAAATATTAACCAGAAAATTAAATTTTATTATGTTGATGACCTCATAAATACACAAACATTATTTCAAAAGTAAATTTTAATTTTCTAAAAAGTAAGTTAGCATACATCTATAAAGAACAAGGTAAACTTTTAAAACTTCTTTATATTGAAAAGTAAAAATTAAAAATATAAAAATGGTTAGATCTTTAATCAGTTTTTTTTAAATGCATTGGCCACAAATACCAAGTGACTGTACGTTTCTAAAGAATGTGATTGTTTCCCTAATATAGTTAAGCTACATCAGATTTTTAAATATAATTATCTGAATTGTCTTCAAAGTTACATTTATGTAACTGATAAATCTGAAACAAGGCTTCAGTTGACCTTCTCTGTAAATTGTGTCATGTCTGAGAATGTACTTGTGCTAGCATATTTAATAGGATCAGTACAATGCTAAGTGAATGATATTGTCACTTCTAATATATGTTCAAGGGTATCTTTCTGCCTCCACTTGGAATATCTTTTTTCAAAAGTATTTCTCAAGGCAGAATTTGACAAATTAATTTTGTCTACTCATTATTGTTTTGTCTAATTTATATGGCTTAAAGTAGGAACTTCATACTAAGATTTTGTCTACAAACTAAGATACTCCAAATTCAATCACAGAATCTCAATTGAATCTTATAAGATTTAATTTGTAAACAGTTTGTCAACTTTCTTTCTGTTTTTGTGATGTTAAGGTCATGAGAAAACATTTTTGAACCAGACCAGACCAAAATGGAATAATTCATGCTGAGTGCCACAGAATGAGACTAAAACTTTAAGGAAACAGGTAGACTTTCAAACAGACCAGATCTCAAAAGAGACTTTACCCAAGTCAGGGTAATGGGACCCCCTTAGTTTTGACCTTTACAGAGAAGTAACCAGATATTAAACCATCAGTTTTTTCTCTATAGTTGTGTTTTATTATTCACACCTTATAAACTCTACTCTGCCCCATGGGAGCTCTCACTCTGTTTTTGGACAATGGGGGCTGCTCCAATTTATGAACCACAGATTAAAGCAAATTAGCCATAGTATTATATCTGCTGTAATTTTTCCTTTGACAAAAGGAATATTTTTAGTGACTTGCTATTTTTAAACCTTGTTACTAATAATCTTCCTTCATTAAAAATGTTGACAGCTATTCTACTATTTTGGCTATTAGACCATCACAATTTACTCAAATATAAGCATGAGCTATGTTAAGCCACACCAAATTCCAAAAATTCCTGCTCTATTTAATTAGAAAGAACATATTTTTACCATGGTCCCGTGTTCTAGCAGTACTTACGATGAATTATAATGCAAATTTAAATTTTTTCAAAAACTGAATTTTCATTAGCACCAATTCATGCATAACGACATCTTGCTTTAGTAATGTCAGATATTTAACCTTCAACCAAATGAAATTTCAAATGCCTTATTTTGATTGCATGAATTGAATGAAAACCAAGCCAATGATTGTTGAAATAACCATTTCTATCAGGAAGTGTTGAGTACATTTAATTAGAGGGGGCATCATTTAATTGTTTAAACATTTCCCTGGTGGTAAGGTTGGCACATTAACACCTATCACTTTTAAGACAGAGACTTTCTCTCTTCGTCGTGGATTCATGGCTGAGACCCTTGTAACAAAAGATAGCTGAAGAGAAAAACACACATTTTTATTAAGTATGACTTTTGTGTGATATGACAGCCATCATAAGGAGATGACTTGAAGAAGTGTCTCAATTTATGTTTTTGTGTGAGGTGTGAGAAAGTGTAAAAAGTTGTGGAGAACACAGCAGGGCAAAGTGTATGGCCTAATGTAAGAAGCTGAGGTCCTTTGGTCGAGTTCTCTGTGATTTGTCATCCTCAGAGATAAGGGTGCTCTTTTTTTCTGGGCATATGGAGGGCACCTCTCACAGGAGGGTCTTATGATCTGCCCTTGGGAGGAGGTCAGAAAATCCGTGCTAGGTTTTATGCTCTGTCTCACAGAGAAGTTTGGAGGGAAGTGACAGTGGTCCTTCTACTTCAGTTTTTCTCAGATTCTTTCAACTAATGATATTCAGTATGGCAAGATGCCACATTTTAGTCACATGTTCTAAACCTCATCAACCTCTTTTTTTGTATGTGCATAAGAAGCTGAATAAAATTAACTTAGAGTGAGGCTGAGGAAAAATAGGTAATCTCTGGGCATCCTCTGATGTAACCCAAGTGCTAAGTTAGCTCACTGCACATGCCTCGTGGACTACTAGCCCAGCTCAGCTTGAAACTACTGCACCAAGACTGTATCAAAAAAGTAAAAGCACCAAGTAGGGAGTGTTACAGGCTGAAGTCTGCTCAGAAAGCAGACTCTACAATAGATTAGCATGTGGAGTTGCTCCTAAGTGTTTAGGGATTACCATCCCTGGAAGAGGAAAAGAAATACAGAACTGTGCCAAAGGAGAAGCTGGCTTTTGACTCAGCCTCTGCAAAGGGCAAGTCTACAGCAAGCTGCGACTTCATACCTTTACACCTGCACAAAAACTCATCACTGGATGTGGGCATCCTGGTAAAGGTGTGGCTCTTGTTGAAGTGACACTGGTGATCCAGCACAGTTTGGATGAGGGCTCACACCCAGTGCTCGGCAACCAGGAGAACAGTCCAGCCCTGCAAGGTGTTTTCTTTATTAACACTTTGTCATCCTGTTCAAGTAGGGAAAGAGATAGGACGTTGACACTTCATGTAAAAACCAGGACTGTCCTTAAATGAATCAGAGCCACCCTATCAAGTTCAAGGCATGATTCCTAGAGAAAGAACAACTTACGGATAACAGACTGGAGGGTCAGCTGCTGATCCAGAAATCTTTCCAGCTGATTTACTTGGTTTCACTCAAATGCAAAGGAATTTAAATAGATTGTGGACTCTATTTTGTCTATAGTACAGTACACAGTGGTGTTGCACTTCGCAGTGTTGTCTTTCACTTCCGGCAGCCTCTCTTCTCCATTATCTGCTCTCCTCTCCACTGTCTGCTGCCCTGTCCTGATCAGTCTGTAGACCCCGCTGCCACCAGAGCTGTCTGGTTACAGGTTCTAGCATGCCCCCTGTGTGATTATTTGGCCTCATTCTCTGTGTGCTGAGAGCTGAGGATTTTTCATAGCAATTGTAAAACATAAAAACTCATCCCCACCAATCTTCACAAAGAGCCCAGGGAGCCAAAACCATTCCAAATGAGACACTTCTGCCAAAACATCACGGCAAGGGACTCTGGCTAGTAGAGGGAGGCCGGTGCATTTGTTTCATGATGAACTCCAACCAGAGTTGAGAGAAGGTTAAAATACCTCTATTGAGCTTTCAATCATTGTCATGCCTAGTACATACTGCTGCAGAATTGGGAAGGAAGAAGAGACAGCAGGAGGATCCCTGGATGAGACATCAGGAGGCCTGGGGGCAGAGTCTTCTTTGCCTCTGGTGTTCTTGTTCTCCATGGTGCAAGTCTTACTCATATCATGCCCACTGTCTAGGGAACAGTACAGTGCTCAGAAAAAGATCTTTTTGTGTTTCTTTTTTCATTTTAGAAATATAAGGTTTAGATAAGGAATGAAGAAAATAGGCATGGGGAAAAATTAAGGAACTGGTTTTTTTACTCCATGTTGTATACAATTCATCCATAATTTAAGTTGCAAGACCTTTTCCTGACATGGTACTTTGCAAGCCAGTTTATTAACCCAATAAAAGGATCTTACATCTCTGTGGGTGATGTTGAAATGCAGAGTGTGCCACACCACAGTCCAGTAGCTCACTATGAGAAGTCATGAGGCTATTGCACACAACACCTGTCCCGGTGTGTAGAGCCCCCTAATTGGTCAGGACTGGATCGCCTGCTGATCACCCCATGTCCTGACTCTCCCATCCTCAGCCAACAGATGGGTTAGCCGTAAGGCTTTTCCTATTCCTGCTCCCAACTACTGGTGTGTAAGCTACACTCCTGCTCAGTAAAAACGAAAATGATTCTCTGAAATCATCTCCAGCATCTGTGTCCTCACTCTGTGCCTCACCATTTCAGTCCAGGTCAAAAATACTAACACACAAAGAGCCACACATCTCCAGCATCATCTGTGCACCTTAGGCGATGATTCTATTTGGACTTGTTTGGACACGTCTTCCCTCTTGGCCCCAATCTGTCTAAGAGAACAAATATTATGATTAGTCAGATTCAAAGATAGCTTTTCTATCTGTTCTATGCTTTCTGTTAGTCTGCTGGGTAAATATCAACCTTTTCTCCTGTTATTCATGTTTCTTATGGCCCTTGTATATTCTATATTTTTTATGTATGATTGTACTATATTTTGTGTTACTCCCTCAAACATATCTTGTATTTTAGTAATTTTCTCTTGAGCTGGTTCTCTTTTGCTACTTAACCTACTCTTTTAGTTTTTAAAATTTTAATGACTGTTTTAATATTTAAAGGTCATACATATTTTGTTTCTGTTTTCCATTTGCCTCTTCTTTTTCATATTGTCCAATATGTCCATAATGAAATGAAAGCTCATTTTCATTTCCATTCTTATTTTGTGAACTCTTTCTGATTGTTTTATCAATTATTCTAAAATGTATGATGATACATGTTCTGATTTTTGAGTCTGCTAATTCTCCATTGGTGTGGTTCCATTTCTTAAGTGAATTACAATTTTTTTCTCTAACCTCCTGCAAAATGTTTGTTTTTAAAAATGTAATTCATATACTTCTGTGGCTCAGTTTTGTACTACTTTTGGTTGGACTTCTGGGATTCACCCATACTAGAGAAATTTT
>PVIC010045702.1:0-14510 GCA_004025085.1 Thryonomys swinderianus
TACATCTGAGAGCAAATAAGCTTTGAAAGATAATGTATGCCCTACAATACTTCTGAAATTGTGTTTTAAATGTGTCCTTATTCAATATTCTCAAAATGGTAACAGCATAAACATGACATGAATGTTCCATGTCCGTGCTTTGCTGCTGAGCCTCAGCACCTCTCACACCATACTCTAAGTCTCTAGCATCACTTAGCATAGAAGATAAACATCCACTAGTCATCCTCCCAAAGCACTGGAATAACAATTCAAAAATTTCCAATGTTAGCTGAATGAATAACTGGATTTTACATGAAAAACATCAATTTACAGGTAACCTCAGGAACACTATTGTCAAATAGTTATTATGATTAAGTATAAAGAATATCTTTTAAAATAGTTTTTAAATTTATAAAACTAATTATACTTTATCATTCACTGTGCTAAATCATTGACAACAATGTAATAAGGGTCAGAATTTAAAATTGCACTTTAAGACTAATGGACAGGCTTTTCTAAAGGTAAATCTAGAGTTCAACAAAAAGGGACTACTTTCTTAGACAGAGCCATTAGGTAGAAAGGAGGAATGGACCACCTTGAAAAGGAGCAAGGAGCTTACTTATTTTCCATGAAACTTTGAGTTGAATGGAGAAGGATCATTTGATAGGGAGAGAACAGATGGGTGAGATGACTTCTCAGGTCACTTCTATATTCTGTGACTGTGCCAGATGTTTTCCCAGATTCTACAGTGTATTATACACTACACATACACTATTAAATTAATTTAATTGAAATTAACTTTTACTTCCAACAAAGCCTATTATTACTCACCTCTGCAACCTTGAGGAATTCAGACACTCGTGTCATTCTAGTTAGAAATCGTTTGTAAATTTCTAGAGCATCTTTACATTGCCCTTTCTTCATTTCAAAGAACTTTTCTAAAAGACAAGATGATAAGCAATTGGAAAAGCATGTTTTACTTTAGTCTAAATTGTACAAGTTTATTTTTCCAATACCACAAGAGGCATACATACAAGAGCAGAGCTTTTTTTCTGAGCAGCCTCATGAACCAGACCAGTGTCAAATAATACCCTTGTGGGGGCCCCAAGGGTCCAAGTCTTTGGTAAATACTTGAATTAGCAATTGAGACTTCATCTCTATTGCATTTAAATCATGGCATCTGAATGCATCTGTATTGTATTGCTGACTGCTCACTCATGTTTCAGATGATGATAATGCCATCTCAGATTAATTGTGCACATTAATTTTTAGATGAGATGCAGCTTGCCCAGGGCATACAAATTTCATCTTAAATTCACCAGTTAAAGTACTACTTAAAGCTTAGTGTGATTCAAAACACTTGGGTACTACAACCTCTAAGAAGTATTAAAGCTCTTTAAGGATGGGTCTCTGGGCAAGTTAAGAGATGTGTTATGACCCAATATAATTATGTCTTACATGAAACACCTTAAATAATGAAAAAAGAAAGTAGAAGATTACATGAACTGTCAAAACAGGTTACATGTAAATCAACATCCATATATTGGTCTTGAAAAACAATAAACTCTTCCTGAAAACAACTTCAAAGTCTTGTAACTAGGGCCAGGATGTAGCTCAATGGTGCCACACCTGCCTGTCAAATATCATGTCTCAAGTTTGATCTCCAGGACCAAAAAAAAAAAAAAATGTTATTAATATATTCCACAGCATCCCTATTTTCTTAGTAGCTCATTATAAGTCAGTAATTACAAATTATAAGCTAGCAATATATAAATCTCTTTGAATTAAAGAATTTTTAAAGTTTCAATGCTATATAAATCGACTGATACTTATTTTTATTGGTCAAATATTACTTCTTTTAAACACTGTACAGAAATATGCCTTTTAGATATCAAACAGAGTCATGAAAAAATTTGGTTTATCAAGCCCTCAAGGCTTTCTAGACTGTGACTCTATTCTCTTTCTCAACAGTTAGCTTTATAGACAGAAAAACAGGATCACTTTGCTTTCTCATTACTTCATTTAGTCAGTGTTTGACACTGCAGATAGTGACACAGTACAGCAATGGCTACAACAGCTTCTAGGCAACTCTGGATTGTAACTGAAGGCCCAATAGCTTCTGCCTAAATTCATTATTTTATATTTGCACATGGTTAAATACATGCTACTTTTATATTCTCTCATATGTGAGAGTTCTTTATGACATTCAGTATGTAATTTCACTACCTTAGAAGTATTTATAATTTTCTCAAGAAAAGTTTAATAATATATAATTATGCAAAGAACTAATTATCCAGGGCAGCTACTCATTACCTTCTGTTGACAGTCTTTGGGTAATTTTACTTTTAACACAGACCTCCCCTGTAGGGCATTTAAGGAAAGCAAAAACATCAAGAAAATAAACACATACTATACTGTTTTCTACTTGTTAAGGTATGAGGGAGATCTGAGACTTTTAAAAAGTGACCAAATCTGAGGACACTTTCTTTATCTACACTATTCTGTTTTCTAATACTATCAATAGAAGCATGATGCTATACATAAATAATTTTTTGTCTGAAATGCTAAACATAAAAACATTTTGGCAAATATACTTTTCTTCCTGTACAAACACCTCCACAGAATTTCCTTTAAATATTTGTTAGTTCTTTTTACTATAATCTAAATTTACATCTCTTCAGCAATAACACAGGAAAACTGAATAATTCAATTTTCCTCCAGAACCAACACATCAAAATTTTAAGCAACTTTTCTGTCTCACTTGGATGCCTGTATTTTCCACAGTAATTTAGGATTCAGCAACAAAAGACATTCAATTTTTATGGATTCAGGTTATAATCTCATAGTCCTTTGTATAATGATGGTAATGACACAAAAAGATGTATGTATACTGATATATGCAAGCTGAGGTTTTATTGTCCTCTGGGGACCAGAGGCACATCTAGAGAAAGTGCCCCAAAACAAGTCTTGGCCTTTCATACTAACATAGCTTATGTTGATTTTTGTTATTTGACATGATTGTTTTTGGTATTTGTAACATGAATATTTGTAATGCTGTAATAAATTCTTATTTGCTCCTTAGTACTGTACCTTCAAAGGATAACTGTCCTAAGAGATAAATTAACTGAAAAAGGATCTAATCCTTGAGAGACAAACTAAGATTTTCCACATGGTTTAACGCTAATGACACTAGTCAATGGTGGGAACATCTCACTTAAAAATCAGCTCAATTATAGAGCTGAAACATTGTGAAGATACAGCACCAAAACTGATTCCAACATTACATGTACTGTGTTGGCCAGGAGACCTTTATTAAAACTAACAATGTGGGTACTTTTTCTAGTACCTGTCTATAGTACATGTATTTACATTTGTTGTAAGGGACTGGTATGTGTACATAATACATCTTTACTCCTTTTTTCACCCTCTTTCCCATCCCTCCTCCATCCATGTCTGGATTACTTTATATTGTACATGTTTGTATTATATAATGTGTACATTCCTTGTGTGGAGTTGGTACATGTATAGGACACATTTTAAAACCTCTCTTCAACACTAACACTTTTAACGAGAACAATTCTGACAAAAATACCAAATGAAACTGGAAAATATGTTGCAAGGCAAGAACACACTCTTTACTTTTGAAAAGTTTCTGCTATGAAAATGTATAGCTCTCCTCCTTTTCTGTCCCTGATTTATCCTGCAGACTATCATTTTCAAATTAAATTTAAACAACATCTCAAATGTTATTTGAATATAAAGAGAAATGCATTCTTAAAACCATTTATCTGTGAAGTCAACATAAAGGGAAAGTAAAGCAGAAGCACTTAAGCATTTAAGTAGCTGTTTAGGACAACAGAGATGAATCACATGGCTGAACATGTCTAACTGCTAAGTAAATTGTGAAGACACTAAATCCAAGTCTCTTGAGGCAGAAGTAGGAATAAAGCAAGTTGAGAGTCTGAGAATAAATCAACAGAACTCTGTTTCTGACCAGCTGTAGATTTCAGGCAGATGACCAACCTGAGCTAAAAACTAAGGTTTTAGGTTTAAAAGACTAATTATATATCAATAGAAATGAGGATATTAGGAAGGGTAAATTCAGAACTTCAGATTTAAAGGTCCTGCTCTTTTGGGGAAAGAACAATAGCTAAATTTCAGGGCCTATAAATACTAAAACAGGCAAAACTGAATTGTAGAATAAAGTTAAGAATTAAAAAATAAATCTGAAGTTTACTATAATGAAAATGACAGTTTGTTTCCCAGTGGAAAATACAGTGGTACCTTGGTTCAGGAACTTAATTCTTTTTGTACTCTGGTTGTAAACTCACTTGGATGAGAACTGAATCAAGTTCAATGGCTAGGTTCAGTGTTGGCCTTATGAAGAAATTTCACTCAGTTCTCATTCAGAAATACGGTTTGCAACCAGACACATGTAAAAAATTAAGTTTGTGTACCAAGGTACCACTGTATACAAAAAAGTAGAAAAGAAGATGGCTAAAAATGTACAGAAGCTTGCATTTATTAGCAGTAAGGAAGACCAAGATTGTTTGGCAAAAGATAATAGGAAAAACATCCTATCTAGCTTTCTGATAAAGTTGGTAACCTGAAATAAAGACGTATTTAGGTTTGAACGTCACATTCAGGGAGGAATCTTTCTCCTTTAAAAGCAAACCATGTGACAGCACCGTGTTTGATATCGATAAAGGGCTCACTCAATTCCCTTTTTTCTGAATTCATGTGAACCCAAGTTCTGACTATAAACACAGCTCTGCAAATTAGACTTCTGGGAGATCTAGAAGGTAAAACTGAGGCAAAAGCCATCTTCTACCTTCTCAGCTACTGTGTAACAGGCAAGATTATAGACATGTGAGATTAGTTTTCAGCAACACTGCACTTTCCACCCCATCCCCCAGCTACCTGGCATTTTGAGAGATAACGGTTAAAGTCACAGCTACTTGACTAGACTGTAATCCCTGGCTTACATGTGTCCTGTTTTCAGCTTCCTAGGGCTGCAAAGCAGTTATGGGGGTACCTGCAGCTTCTAGTTTTTAGCATTCCTTAACCCATTTCTTATTTAAAAGAAAAAAGTGCCACTTGCTGTCAGCAATCATTTAATTTTCGGTGATCAAGAATTGCTGTCTAGGGCTGGAGGGTTAGCTCAGTGGTTCTGGCGCTTGCCTCACAAGCGCAAGGACCTGAGTTCGATCCCCGGTAACCACATATAATGCTGGGTGTGGAGACACGCCCACCAACAATCAACACCGCATACCACAATGCCGGACGTGGTGGCTCACGCCTGTAATCCCAGCACTCGGGAGGCAGGGACAGGAGGATTGCTGAGTTCGCAGCAGCTTGCCTGGGCACCATAGTGAGCTCAGGGCCAGCCTGAACTACAAAGCGAGACCCTGTCTCCAAAAAGCAAAAAAAAAAAAAAAAAAAAAAAGAATTGCTGTCTATTGTAAATGAAAATACCACTATTAAAAACAAAATTCCATAAATACAGTGGTATCTTTTGTTTCTATGACTTTTGATATACTAGAGTGATGTAAAAATAGAAATAAAAGAGAACTATATTTTGGGCAAACTTTTAGGGATAAAGTTATGACTAATGTGCAAGTTATCTTGAGGTAAATGCTATGGCTATAAGCACTGTGGGTGCGTGCTCACAGGGAAAACAGGAAATGTGTTAAAATAGGTGCTTCTCTATAAAGTGAATAAAGTATTTAATTCTGGGAGTTATTTCTGAAAACTCAGATGATAACCAGTTCTTTCAGGATTTAATAGTTATAGAAGCACCCAAATTCCTATATTAAATTCCTTCCTATTTAGAGAATTTAAAATTTCTGTTAAAATTTTTGCAATTTCTGTTTCTTGAATATACACAGTATTTGGCATATGTAGTGAATCCAGAAAACAAACTTCCAAACGGTTAACACAGAAAGCTTGGAAGAGATATGTAATCTTACGAAGTCTGAAGGTGATGACCATCTGTGTCTGCTGAAAAACGGGGTTCTCGTAGTATATGCTATATTGGAGCAAGAGAATTACTTAAATTACCACTTAAACTTTTCTAAGACAATGCTTATTAAACCATGGGACAGACCACCACAATGAGAACTGGCCAACAGAATCGTGGGGTGGATGGCTGCTTCTGTCTCCACTGGAGAGCTTTAAAAGGAAAAGGAAAAACAGCATTTTAATTGTTGGCTTAAGGCAAGTCAGACTGTGGTGCTCCAAGGTTGCCCTAAAGTAACCTCTCCTGCAGACACAGAGCTGTCATAGCTGAATTTCAGACAGAGGGTCTAATCTTCTGAGTTGCTCAACTGTATGTAGCACAGGTGAGGAAGATCTACTTATAGTCTCACTGTTGTCTCCTGCTAAAGTTAGGCATTTGTTCAGAAAGTAAACTAGTGGGGAAAACTTTGGGAAGATTTAAACAAAAACGAGCTTCCCTTCATGGAGATGATATTCCTCCTCTCTGAAGAGGCTGGTCCTGCATTACTTGGAGGCCATCTTAACCCATCTTCATGAGGAAATGAATTTCCCCTCCTAACCTGCCCTCTGCTCCCCATACCTTTTTTCTTTGCCAGCTTCTTCACTACCTGGAATGAGATTTAGAATCCAGCAATTCCAGTCTGCCTTACGGAGACAAGTGCAAAGTCTGACCCAGAAGGTAAACATATAAAATAGTGCAAGACTTTGCAAACTCTTATTGGCAGTAGGTTTGCCAGAAAAATACAAGATATTGTGTTAAAATGTAGATGAACACACATTTTTTAGTCTAAATGCCAAATATCATATAGGGCTTATTAATACTAAACACTTTATCCATTTTGACTTTAAATGTAAATTTAACAAGGTGTCTTACATTTTTCCTCCTAAATCTAGCAAACCTACTTGACAAAAATCTGGAGAATTGGAATGAATTCTAATGTGACTGGGCAGGATAGAAAGTTACATTAGATTTGTAATGTAACTGACAACTTATCAATTTGGGTGAATGTACCAAAAATTATGGGTCTGAGGCTGAGAATATCCCAGTGGCCCCACAGTGAATCATGCAAACCATGTCAAGCAAGGGCATCACTGCCAAACACTTGTAGCAACATTAAGGGCGGAGATGTCATTAATGTCTTCGGCCCACTTTAAAAACTTGGCTGTTTTTTATTGTTGAATATTTAAAGTTCTTTTGTATTTTGGAAAATGGTCCATCACCAGATGTTTCTTTTGCAAGTTTTTTTCCTCTCAGTCTGTGACAACATGTTTTTCTTCTCTTGACATTTTCTTTCATGGAATGGTTTCTCAGTTAAATATCAGCTTATCAAATATTCCTTTTATGTGTTAGGATCCTATGTATGGTGTTGTATCTAAAAAGTCCTAACTATACCCAAGGTCATCTAGGTTTACTTCTATGTTATGTTACAGGATTTCCAGGCTTATTTACTTGGTCTTCCCCTGTCCAGTGCCAAGGATCTAACTCGGCACTTATGCTTCCAAAGTAGGCACGGAACCACCTAAGCTAAATCCCTGGCCCCTTTCATGTCTTCTTATTTTACCCTTAGGCTTATAATCTATTTCAAGTTAAATGTTTGTGAAGGGAGTAAGTCTATTTCTAGATTCATAGTTTTACAGGTTCCAGCAGTTCCATGTGATGTGCCTATCTCTGCTCATCTTTCATAGTTAATTACATTAATCTAAATTTTTGTTCTGGATTCTCTGTTCTGTTCACCTTTTCTCTTTTCTTTCTTTTTAAAATTTTTAAGACAGGGTCTCACTTTGTAGTTCAGGCTAGCCCTGAACTCAATATGTAGTTCAGGCCAGGTTTGAATTCTTGGCAATCCTTCTGCCTCAGCCTCATGAGTGCTGCGATCATAGGCATCAGCTGCCACACCTAGTATTGTGTATGTGGTACTGGGGATCGAACATGGGACCTTGTGCTTGCCAGGCAGATGCCAGAACCACTGAGCTAAATCCCCACCCCATTTATCTATTTTTCTATTCCTTTCCTAATACTACACTGTCTTGATTATCGTATTATAATAGTACTAGGTTCTTAAGTTGAGTAGTTTACATCTTTTAACTTTATTCTTCTTTGCCAATACTGTTGGCTATTTTAGGATTTTTGCTTGTCCATATAAATTTTATAATCGATTTATTGATATCCACAAAGCTGTTGGACTTTGGATGGAATTGCATTGAATTTATGGATCAAACTGGGAAGAACTAACATCCTGACAATTTTGAGTCTTTCTAAACATGATCATATAATATCTCTCTACTTAGTTCTAAATTTCTTTCATTAGAATTTCATTGCCTTCCTCATAAAGATGATACAGTTTCTTAGCTTATTCCTTATTATTTCATGTTTATGGTACTGATGCAAAAGATACTGCATTTGAAATTTTACATTCCATCTGCTCATTGTATGTCAGAAAGTGCTTGACATTTTGTACATTTATCCTGCAATCTTGCTATTATTGCTTATTAGCTTCAGAGGCTGTTTTAGGTGATTCTTTCAGATTTCCTACATAGATGAATTATCTACATGATCAAAACAGTTCTATTTCTTCAGTCCCAATCTGTACTACTTTTTTCTTTTTTTTTTTGAGACAGGGTCTCACTTTGTAGTTCAGGCTGGCTCTCAGCTCACTATGTAGCCCAGGCAAGCCTGGAACTCAGCAATCCTCCTGCCTCTGTCTCCTGAGTTCTGGGATTACAGGCACGAGCCACCATGCCCAGCATTGTGGTATGTGGTATTGATGGCTGGTGGGTGTGAGTTACCACGCCCAGCATTGTATGTGGTTACCGGGATCGAACTCAGGGCCTTGCACTTGCGAGGCAGACACTGGAACCACTGAGCTAAATCTCTGGCCCAAATCTGTACTACTTTTATCTTCTTTTTGTCTTACTGCCTGACCTAGGACTTCCAGTATGATGCTGAAAAGCAGGGATGAGAGGGGATATCCTTGTCTTGTACATACACAGTGAGAAAATTTCTAACTTCTAATTATTTAATATCATGTTAGCTATTAAGGCTTTGAAGATATTCTTCACCAAACTAAAGAAGTCTTATGTTGCTTTCACTGAATCCCACAAATTATGAAAAATTTTCATTATTCAACTTATTCAAAATATCTTTAAATTTCTCTTTAATATTATTCTTTGGCTCATATGCTATAGAGAAGTATGATGTTTAATCTTCACTATTTTGGGTTCCTCAAAGTTTTTGCATCTTCGATTTTTAAAACTGACTTATAGATTCACATTACTGTGATTGGGAAGTGGACATTATATGTTTCTATTCATTTATTTTCATTAAGACATTTTATGGCTCCGATTGTGATCTGCTTTGGTTTTTCATATAAACTTATGTGATATTAGATAATCAGAAGATAACCATTATATTCAGTTGATTAATGTTGAGATAAAATCTGTCCTAATTTTCTTCCTGGTGGATTTGTTCATTTCTGACAAGGAATGATGAAGAATGGTGAAGACACCCAGTCAAGGTAGTGGATTCATTTACTTCTCCTTGCAACGCTACAGATTTTTATGTCGGGTTGTTTGACGCTTTGTTGCTAGGTACATACATCCTAAAGACTGTTATATTTTCTTGAAGAAATGACATGTTATCATTATGTAATGCTTTTCTTTCTCCAAATAACTTTTCTAAAGTTAATATAAATAGCCCTGCATATTCTGTATAGTTACAATAGTATATTTTTCTCCACTCATTTATTTTACTTTTGTGTGAGACTATATACAAAAGCAGACTTCCTATAGTCACCGCACACCTCAACCTTTATTTTTTTTTGAGACAGCATCTCTCGCTTTGAAGTTCAAATTGGCCCTGAGCTCACTATGTAACCCGGGCAAATCTCAAACTCAGCAATCCTCCTGCCTCTGCCTCCTGAGTGCTGGGATTACAGGTGTGAGCCACCATGCCCAGCACTGTGGTGTATGGTACTGATTGCAGTGGATGTGAGTCACCATGCCTGGGTATTGTATGTGGTTTCCAGGGATTGAACCAGGGACTTCGTGCTTGCCAGGCAGGTGTTGGAACCATTGAGCTAAATCTCTGGTTCTCAACTTTGTTTTTTGATCCATTCTGACAATCTCTGTCTTATAATTGGTGCATTTAAACCTCTGAGAGTTTGACTGATTATTAATATTTTAGGAGATATTGACATTGATATAGATTAGTATCTACCATGTTTCTGTTTTCTATTTGTCGTTCATGTTCTTTGTTCTTATTTTTGCTTTCTATTCTTACAGCGCCTCGTGTGTGTGTGTGTGCGTGCGCGTGTGTGTCTTTAAAAGACAGTGTTTCACAATATTGCCCAGGCTGGCTTTGAACTCCTGGCCCCAGCAAACCTCCTGCCTCACAACTCCAAGGTACCTATGAATATAGAGGGGCACTGCAGTGCCTAGCATTTCTGTGGTTTTTATTGTACATTTTATATAATCCTATTTTATTTTCTTAGCGTATCAATTATAGTTCATTTACTTTTTCTAGTAATTGTTCTAGAATTTTCAGTATACATTTACAATTAATCCACATCTATTTTCAAATAAAACAATACCACTTTACATTAGGCAATATATCCTATGGTAAAAAAATGATATTTCTTCCCTACCATTCATTTCTGTAATTTATTTCATTTATATATAAGGATATATACAGAAGCATATATAATGCTATTGCTGTTATTTGAACAAACTGTTAGGTTAAGGCAAAAAAATTTTTATTTTATCTTCACATATTTCTGCTTTAATATTCTTCCTTTTAAAAGAAAGACCAAGTTCTGACCTATATAATTTTCCTTCTCACTAAGAAATCTTTTTTTTTTTTGCAATGTAGGGCCATTGGCAACAATTCATTTTGTTTCACTTAAGATTTTACTTATCTTTCATTTTTGGGAGATAATTTCATAGGGTACGGAATTTTAGGTTGGTGATTTTTTTTCCTCTCAACATTTTAAATATTTTACTCTACTTTTTTGTTTGCATGGCTTAAGAGAGCCTGGACATAACTCTTTTGTTTTTTGAAACAGGGTCTTACTTTGTAGTTCAGGCTGGCACTGAGATCACTATGTAGCCCAGGCAAACCTGGAACTCAGCAATCCTCCTGTCTCTGCCTCCCGAGTGCTGTGATTATAGGCGTGAGCCACCACGCCCGGCACTGTGGTATGTGGTATTGATTGCTGGTGGGCGTGAGTCTCCACGCCCAGCATTGTATGTGGTTACCAGGGATCGAACTCAGGACCTTGCGCTTGCGAGGCAGGTGCTGGAACCACTGAGCTAACCCTCCAGCCCTGAAATTATGTATTTTCCCTATTTTGGAGGGGTTACTTATTCTTAGTGTTCTATGAATTTCCTGTATTTGTGGTTTGATAATAATTTGAGAAAGTAATTGTTTAGCTAGGTAGGTGTATTAAATGCATTTTCAATTTATGATGTTTTCTCTAGAGTCTGAGATTCTGACCACAGAACATTAAGTGTTCCTCAGACTTAAAGTAGGTATTATCTTATGTACCAAGCCATAAAATTGGACAAGTACAAGAGCATTCTATTATCAAGGGGAAGTTATACATAAGAGAGCGGGCATAAGCAGGTCATAAATAAACAATCAGGTTGACGTGCAGTAGGTTTGTATTCCCAGTTCACCTTCTGTCTGTAACAGCATTTCCCCCTCAGAGCATACCTATAGTCTCTAGGAGTTCCTAAACAATCAGCAAAATAAGAAAAAATTCAAGTTTGGTTTTCAGATGTTTCCTCATGCTGGATCAGGTGGAAGGGATCCCGAGAACATCGCTGCACAAGGGTGACCTTGACAGCACAAACAATTCCTCCATGTAGGTCAAAGCTTCAGCAGCATATCTGTGTTATTTTCTGTTTTGTGTTAAAGGAAAGACATTAAGAAACATGGTACCTAGTCATGTGTAGCAACTAACTGTTGGACTGGATGACAGTGGACTTAGAACAATGAAAGTGAAATATCAGTGACAAAGTGGTCTGGGCAGAAGATAGTGGACAGATCTTTCAGAGTGGATGACTACTAGCATGAGATTATTTTCATCCCACATGAATGCAAACAAAGGAGAATTAACATAATTATGTACTCAATAATGGGAGAGATAAGAGAATGCCACAAGAAGTGGCCATGACGTGGGAAATAGGTGTGAAAAAGCTGAACAGCATGGGCTTCCTACTCCTGAGTCTGCCTGCTATGACTGCAGAGTCCTTCCCTGGCCAACATCATCAAAGATTGGTGCTGAGCCTCTACTATCACACCACAGTCCAGAGAGATCAGACACATACCAAATAACACCTTGAAGACCAACTTCTCCAACTCGGAAGGAAAGCAGGAATCTCTCTGCACTGTAATTCATGGATATCTAGATATGGACGTATTTCCTCTGCCCATATCGCTACACCAGTATCACCATCTGTGGACTTACTCTGTATCATAGATCCCACACAATGACTCTCCCAAGGCACTTACTTTACCACACAAGGAATACCAGAAACTCACCCACAGACTTTGTCAGACTCATCATGAATCCTGTCAACCTAGACATGCTTCAGATAGTTCTACCTACCGAGTAAGTTAATAACGCCATCATTGTAGCAAGCAAAAAGTTTGATGAGATCCTTGAAAAGAAGCATAAATGCAGCATTTATGACACCATTTGTTAGTTCATTTGGATGTACCTAGAAAAAGACAAAAATTTAATGTTAGTTGCATAGCATCAATGGAGTATTTCTTTTCAAATCACATTAAATTGTCTCAAATGATAACTAAAACTTAATATTCTATACATGTCAGCTACCTCTTTTAGTAACCTAAGGATATCAAAAGATGGATTGCAAATGTTTTCAGTTTAGATCAATAAAGTTAGAGCTATCAGTTAAAAGACATACACACTCTGACTAGTGATAATACAGATCACTTAAGTCCAGCCTTTGACAGTCATTCTTTTGCTATTGTACATCTCTCTCATTTCCCCTACCTAATGCTTCTGTGAAAGGGCTCAGTCTCCATAGCCCCTAGAGATCTCAGTGAGGAAGGACAGCATGGAGAGTGTATTACCTAGCTCCTCTTGCCAACATAGAAAAAAATAACTTCTCTCCACTTCCCAATTCTTTTTCACAACTATTCACCTCTCCTTTAAGATATTCTATATGACATTTCTATATAACATTTGTATTTTAAGAAAAAACACTTTCTAAGGGCAGGGAAAGCAAATAAAAACATATGGATAAAAAGAAGTTAAGAGAAACACTCACACAGAGATCTAATGATGTATTTATTGTAAAGTCTGTCAAAAACCAGTAAGATGGATTGCTGATTTCACTGAAATTTCACCACAGTTAGGTGTTACAACAAGGACTCAATTATAGGCTAAACCATATAATCTTAGCAGAGACTTTAAGCTACTAATATTTGAAGAAAGTGCTTTAGGCAACCACCAAAAATACAGAAAAGCTGATAATGTGAGTTAAGAATTTTCCCTACATGTGAAAAATATTTTATTTTTCATGACTCAGGATTTTAAAAATACTTTTAATTGTGAGCTAACTATGATTTCACATGCACATATAAGAAGTAATACAGGGAGATACCACATACCATTTGCCTAGTTTCTCAGAAAGGTAAGATGTTACAAAAACACTCTTTTTAAACTACAGTTAATAATATCACAATCAGAATATTAACAATGAGGCAGTCAATGGGTCTCATTCTAATTTCTCTATGTTTATGTGTACTGATTTGTGTGTAAATGTGTGTCTTTAGTTCCATATAATCTTATTATGTGAATGGGTTAGTGTATCCACTAAGACAGCTAAATATAGATATTATTATTATTATTTTATTTTATTGAGACAGGGTCTTACTATGTAGTTCAGGCAGGCTGGCTCCAAGTTTACTATGCAGCCCAGGCAAGCCTTGAACTCAGCAATCCTCCTGCCTCTGCCTCCTAAGTGCTGGGATTACAGGTGTGAGTCACCACGCCTGGCATTGTGGTATGTGGTACTGGGGTTGGAACCCAGGGCCTTGCACTTGCTAGGCAGGTGCTGGAACCACTGAGCTAAATCTCCAACCCAATATAGACATTAGGTCAATAAAAATCATGCTAGTATTTCCAGAAAGAACCCAATGCTAGTGATGATAAAATGACAATAATTATCATTGGTGGAGAGTGTCACTTAAGCAATGCATATAGAACAGATCAAGTTACTTATTTGCTTGCACACACATCATACAGATACCTCATGTGCCAGACCCAACAGAAGGCTATCATCCCATTAAGAACATAAATTTCTTGGGCCGGAGGGTTAGCTCAGTGGTTCCGGCGCCTGCCTCGCAAGCGCAAGGACCTGAGTTCGATCCCCGGTTACCACATATAATGCTGGGCGTGGTGGCTCACGCCTGTAATCCCAGCACTCGGGAGGCAGAGACGGGAGGATTGCTGAGTTCGCAGCGGCTTGCCTGGGCACCATAGTGAGCTCAGGGCCAGCCTGAA
>PVIC010045703.1:0-14383 GCA_004025085.1 Thryonomys swinderianus
TCTACTATCTACATGTTGGATTATTGTGTGTAAGTAGGAGAATGTCCTGAATATTCTCCTCTAGCTGTGACATGGAGATAATTTTTATTTATCTGCTCACTAAGGTTAAAATGACAACCCAAGGAGCTGGGCGTGGTGGCTCATGCCTGTAATCCCAGCACTCAGGAGGCAAAGACAGGAGGATTGCTGAGTTAGAGGCTTGCCTGGGCTACACAGTGAGCTCAGGGCCAGCCTGAACTACAAAGCGAGACCCTATCTCAAAAAAAAAAAAAAGATAACTCAAGGAGCCAATGTGTCAAGAGTGCCTTGGTAAACTGTAAAGTTCTGGATAAATATATGTGCAGATTATTTAAAAACATGCCTTGTATATAGAAAGGATTATCTTAGTGTTTTCTAAATAAATGAGCATTTTCGTTGATGCAGAAATATATGTACATACACTCAGACATCTCCCTTGCACAATCTCATTTGAACAATTTTTAGCACGTGCATTATGCAAAGCATTGTAAATAAGTACGTAATAAGGAGAAAGTTAAGAGAACTAAAAGGGGGATTTCAGAGCTCAGATGAAAGGCCATGAGAAACTTTCCAGAAAAAGAAAATGATGTGAGATATTGTTATTGCATGCCACATCAAGTTCTATCAAACTCACTCAGCATACACGTGTATCGCACAAGTGATGTCATGGAAAATCTTTGGCAGAATCTGAGGCACTTGTTCAAAGAATGACAACCCCTTACTCATTCCACTGTAGATAGTCATACCTTCCCAGCATGAACATAACTGAATTGATGAAGGAGATGGAAGTAAAAAGACACACACACACAAAACCTCCTGGGAGCTATAAATCAACTAGACTGAAACTGTCACTTTCAAGAAAACTGGATTAACTATTTTATTTTGTTTAGATTTTGATTAGATGAAGCTCATTTTTCATTTAAAAGATTTGAACTTTTCAATTTATATAGTCTGTGACAAAGTCCAAATGCATGCTTTTATCTCCCAAAGGAAAGCATCATTAATACATTTTTTCAATCAAAATCTATTTACATAACTATTATCATTTTAAACATAGCTCAAGGCTTCATTATAGGACACTAGACCTGCATTTTAAAGTATAACCCAAGATATGCAAAATTCCAGTGTGGAAAATTAACCACTAATAACACAAAAAATAGATAATTTAATAAACAGGAAATAAAGAAAATTTTCAAAAGAAAGGATTAGAAATGACAACAGCAGTACTGAAAATCAATTGCCAAACTTTTCGAAGGAATTTATGTATGCTGAACACCAAATCTTCCTGCCTAAATAAAAGACGGTTCCTGTCTTAAAAGTTCCCAATCTCATCAAACAAGTAGATGGGTAATTCTGATTTAATAACAGAAACTTAATACATGCGGAAACCCACAGACAGAATATTCAGTAAAGGTACAGAAGAGGACGTTATAGAGATCCTATTCTATCAGATATAGCACCATGAAGTACCAGAGTGCCTTAAGCAGATCTTGATTTTACTGAGCTCTTCTGTCTGGGGTGTGAAATCTGGACCAGCAGCAAGAGAGGCCAGAAGGAGACACTGGTTAGGAGGCTGACCAGTGATGAATTTGTTAAGACCCTCTTTTCTAAGAGAAGTCTTTTTTGCATTGCTATAAAGTTTAACTTTCCAGATCTAACTTTCTCTATTTGTTCTGTCACCTTTCCCACACTCAGTGATCTTCAAATGATATTAAGCAGTATTTGTCATTTAAATTCTTCTCCCACGATGTAATTTGCTTGGCTGTAGCATCAACAATCACTCTAGGAAATTTGCTCCACTTTGCCAGATGAAAGGTATTTAAAAAAATCAAAACAAAACAAGTGAAAAAGCAGAGGTAAATCAAGGCTGAACTCTGTGTTTCCAGGGAAGCAAAAAGGTGTCACAAAAAGAAAACAGAATAAGGATGCAAAAAGCAAAGGTCTGGGTTTAAGCACAGGTAGCCATTGACAACTATGTAGCTGAGATGAGCCATTTATGCTCTCTCTTCATAATCATTCACCTACCTGAGTAATTTAGGGCTGGGTAAAATATCTGTAAGCATTTAAAATGTTCACATTCTTTGATTCTAGGATACCAAAAGTGGTATTCTTATATTTCATTCCAGGCCATGAACAATACTAAGCATTTTATGTGCTTTATTTCATTTTAGCTTACCTAGGGCAATGCACTTTATTATGTTCCCTGCACAGATGAACAAACTGAAACCCACAGATCCTGCATTATCAAAATTATAACTGGTAGAATCATATATAGAGCTTGAGCCTAGATAACCTCAAATCCATGGTCTGTGGTTTTAATATTACAGTTTCATGGTGTTTTAAACATATTATTAGTGTAGAAATTTTGTCAGTGATGTATACAATAAAAATTAAAAATCATACTGTTAGAGTCTTGTGATCAGATGTCCCCACAAAGAGGGGACATTACGTTTTTTCAGACATGGTGGGGGTAGGCCCAAGCCACTAGGATTATGAGCATGCATGCTACTACCCACTCAAAGACTCAGAATAAGACAAAAGGGACAAGAAGATGCTGTTAGGCACTCTCAGTGCTTTTTGCTGCTTCCACTGCCATGAACTAACTTAACTTCTGCCACTCTGTCTTGGAATCAGCAGATTATAAACTGAAACCTCTACATACTGTGAGCTAAATGAATCCTTTCTCCTTTAACTTTGGGTGTCAGGTATTTTGTCTCAGCATAGAGAAAACTAACTAACATACCTATTCAACTGGCTAATATCTGCATCTAAACAATATAAGACTATACTTTTTTATAATTTCCTTTGTCTAAGAGAAAACATTTTATGTCTTTTTTATAAATATTCATTCATAGTTAATATCTAACTGATCATATAGTTTTATACTACACTGTGGTCACAAATATTGTGACAAGTATCTTTGTTAAAATTCTTTGCAAATATGTTGTGGGTGTACCAATTTTTTAAATATTCTTTATTACATATTTGAGTTGTATTTTCATAGAGCTTTATTTTTAATATAAATAATACTATATCAAACATCTTTCAGTTTGGTGGAAGATGATTTACACAAGTATAAATATTTTTATGGTTCTGTTATAGATTATCAATATGTTTTGCCATTTTAAAAAGTTTAAGCAACTCATCCTCCCACACATACTCTATTAAAGTTCAGTCTTGCTGGCTTCACATTTCAAAATTTTTAAACATTACAGTCAAAAGAATCTTTTTATTTGCTTTTCTACCGTCTTTGACTCAAGGTTGTTAGTGACTTGATTTCCCCTGATGAATGAACTATCCTTTTCTCAACTAGAATTCCAGCAAAAGGTGTGTCACTTTATATATCAGTATCTTTACCATTCTTTCACTTTTATCAAATGCTATTACTTTGTTAAAAAAAAAAACCCACCTAAGAATTCCATGTTTTGTTCTTTTCATTAGAGAACATGGAATGTAACTATATGTATCTGACACATAATTGTGCTGAAAAATTGACACAATTTTTTTAAATCCGTCAATTTTGACTATTGCTCAATTGGCCTGAACCGGGTGACAACAGGCTTCCATGCAAATGAATAGCTTTGATCATCACACTTCTCAGGACTCTCCTGTGAGTAATTCTCTCTGACACCCAGGATACCACACTGCCTGTGGACTTTCATGACTCCAAGGAAGAGGTTGACTAGCTTTACAGCAGGAAACTGAATATCTAGGTTACTGCCTCCCACCATGATAAACTGGCCACAGTTGATATAATAGCAGAAATCTCTCTTCATTCCACTTATGCAGTAGAGTACATTCACTTATCCTGATTAATTGCTTGTAAGAAATTAACCTTTTTCTTACTATCAAAATAGACCTGAATGCTACTCATTCTTTTATTCATCCATTCTTTCAAATGAGTACTTACTGAACATTTATTTATCAGGCATTGTACTTAGCACTGAAGATAAAATGGTAAGTAAAAAGCTATGTCCCTAACCTCAGAGTCCTTGGTAAGAAGAAATGACATCATGTAGTCATATGACTAAAAGTGGCTAAAACCTGAGTTATGGAACCATACCAAGAGATAAAATTAGAGAGAAGAACTTCAGTGCACACTATGGGGACTTAAACAGTAAGAAGCCATTTAATGTCCTAACTAGGTTTGGACTCTAGGGAGATATTCCTAGCTATTGGATAGAGACCAAATTTTAGAAAAGGGAAAGAATGTACTATTTGGAGTCTACTGTTGTGGTCCAGAAAAAGCAATGTGATTAGATGAGATTAGCATCTTCTAGGACAAACATAGAGTTGGAGATGAAGTCATGAGCTTCTTTCCCACAGGTCCTTATTTCTTCATTACCTCATCCAGTGTCCCTCTTATTCACCTGCACTGTTTAACCAAGTCCCTGACTCTATAAGTAAGCAAGAAAAATGCAGTGAAAAAGAGAAAAAGAGGGGCTCACTGTAAGTGCATTTTGGATATTATTTGAAGGACAAAACCAATCTGACCTGTCCCGCTTTTTTTTAAAGTGAGTCTGATTGTAAGAAAATAGATTTTCAATGCATTAAAGCCAATAAACTTCTACTTCTCTTCCCAAGATTGACCAGGCCAGTCTCTCTTTATTGGTTAAAAAGAAAAAGAAATGAGGGCCGGAGGGGTTAGCTCAGTGGTTCCGGCGCCTGCCTCGCAAGCGCAAGGTCCTGAGTTCTATCCCCGGTAACCACATACAATGCTGGGCGTGGAGACACGCCCACCAGCAATCAACACCGCATATCATAATGCCGGACTTGGTGGCTCACACCTGTAATCCCAGCACTCAGGAGGCAGAGACAGGAGGATTGCTGAGTTCACGGCGGCTTGCCTGGGCACCATAGTGAGCTCAGGGCCAGCCTGAACTACAAAGCGAGACCCTGTCTCCAAAAAAAAAAAAAAAAAAAAAAAAAAAAAAGAAACAGAAGCAAGTCTCTCTTCCAGATGAAAAAGTAATATCATGCGAAAGATGCATGTTGTCATTCTAAAATCTCTTTGGGGCCTTTTAAAATGTGTTCATTAGTTTGTAACAGGTCTTTGTTAAGATGTCTCCTATGTACCTGATACTCTTCTAAGAGCTTGGAATGTAGTGATAAATAACACAGACAAGATTTACATCCAGAGAGAATTTACACTCTAGTGGGAAGACACATATGTGCTACTAACAAATCAATAAAAGAATATTTTTCTACTTCTAACTTCAGATGGTGGTAAGTATGGAAAACACATATGAATGATATGGCGGTAGAAAGAACTGCTTTTGATACAGAGGCCAGAGGAAGCCTCATGAGATGACATTGGGCTACCTATGCACTAGACCTTTTGAGGAAATAAAGTGATAAAGAGCCTGGAAAAGTGTTTAAAGAGAAAAGAGAAAGGAACAACTTTTAATTACAGGTCTATATTAACAGTTGTAACAAACAGTCCCAAAACTTCAGTGATATCAAAACTTCAGTGTTTTATATAAAACAGTAAAAGGACATTTTTCACCTAGATCAGATTAAAGTTCAATAGCAAACCTTAGGGTGCTGGGAGAGGCATCTTGTTCTACCTAATCACTCAGAATCGCCACAGGGAAGGCTTCACCCTCTTTTACATTCAAATCAAAGAGAGAGAGAGAGAGAGAGAGGAACAGAGACAGAGAGAAAAAACAGGAAGAGAGATAAAAAGAGAAACAGAGAGAGAATAGGAAAAGGGAGGGAAGAGGCGAGGAGAGGAGAAGAGAGGGGAAAGAGGAAATAGGGGAGATGAAAGACACAGAGAGACAGGGAGGGAGAAAGAATATGAACTTGCACATGGTTGTTTTTCTGGACCAGACCTGGAAATGATGCACTGTACACCATTTCTCCTCTCCCTCCGCTGGCCACAATTCAGATACCCATCTATGAAGGAGGGCAAGGAATATGTATGTAATCAGAAATAAAGGAGTGATAGTTTGGTAAACTGAAAAAACAACAGTTGGAATGTAGGTGCCAAAAATGAAACAATCTTGATATATGATATGTGCCCTGCTAATGAAGATAAAATTATTCTAATTGTTAATAAGGTAGTGATTATACTTGGAGTGATTCATACATGGGAATCACTGTAGCTGATTAAAAGACTTGAAAAGACTGGAGATTTTAGAAAATGGAACCAAGAACTGCTTAACAAACAGCTGTATGCTTTCAAATAATGAGCACCATCATGAGCTTAGCAGGGGAGCTAGTGAGAGGTGGTTAGATTCAGAACAGTTTCTGAAAGTATCACAGGCACAACTTGCCCAGTGACTGAATGTAAGGTTTAAAGAAACCAAAGATAACACTTTAGGTTTGGGCTGTGCACAAAGCATATGGTAACATTTCTTCATATTTCCTTATAGAAGATAGACCACAGAAGTGGAGTTGAGAGGCTCAAGGGCTGCTGGATTTGGTAAAAGAAATATGTCACTATTTTTAAACCATAATTATTGCAGAAAAATTTTTCCAAGATTTAATTATCACAAACTGAGCTGCTATATACATGGGTGTACATATGTCTTTTAATCTTTTGTGTATATACCTAGCAGGGGACTAGCAGGGTCAAGTGGGGCCTCTAATCCTAGTTTTTTTGTTTTGTTTTGTTTTTGAGACAGGGTCTCGCTTTGCAGTTCAGGCTGGCCCTGAGCTCACTATGGAGCCCAGGCAAGCCTCGAACTCAGCTATCCTCCAGTCTCTGCCTCCCAAGTGCTGGGATTACAGGCATGATCCACCATGCCTGGCTAATCCTAGTTTTTTTGAGGAATCTCCACACTGATCCCCACAGTGGTTATACCAGTCTACATAGTTAAATCTTAGAAACAGCCCAAATGCAGGAGAATGGATAAAGAAGATGTGGGCTTTTTAATAAAATGGGATATTACTCAACCATAAGTAACAATGAATTTGAGTCATTTAAACTCAAATGAGGTACCTTGAGGTCACACTCATAAGTTAAATAAAAAGGACACAGATGTGTAAATAGCATATCATTTCTCTGGTATGAGGAACTGAAGGTATAAATGAGTTCTAAAATGTATGAGAGGGCCAGGGATTTAGCTCAGTAGCTTCAGTGCCTGCCTTGCAAGCAAGAAGTTAAAAGTTTAATCACTACACCGAAAAATAAATAAAAAATAAATAAAATGTATGACAGGTACTGTGAAAGGTCCTGTGAAATAGGCAGAAAATGTTCAAAAAGGGAAAAAGGGAGTAGGTACAAGTAAAGAAAGGAAAGAAAAATTCTGGTGTTCAATAAAAAAGGAAACAAAGCTTAGGCATACAGGGGGATGGGCAGTTGTAGGGAAGGCAGGAGAATGGGAAAAAATGAGAATCAAGGTGTGTTATGTATTGGTACAAACCCTCAGTGTTGAATGTGATCATGATGCATATATAAAATGTACCAATAATATCAAAAACAAAAAAAGAAAAATATTTCCATCCTCTCAGAGAAGTCCTATAGAGATGGGGGAGGGGTATGTATAGAGAAAAGTGTAGTCTGGAAATGAGAAGGAAAAAGGGATGTCCTAAGAAGATGTGGTAGGTCTGCAGGCAGACCACAATGAATAGCTAAAAGGTGCTCAGCAGTATGAGGGCTGGCAGAGTAGGAGGACAGCTGAGTCTTAGCAAGTCAAGTTGTAATAAGATGGTCGTAATGGAGGCAATGGGCCCAGGAGAATGAATACTGTGTAAGGAATCTAAACTTACCTTACCAAGTGAGAGGTCCACCTTTTGTCCTGTCTTCCGGGTGGCAACCTCTACTGGAATTTTCTCAGATAGGAGAGTCCTGTATGTTCGTAGTAAACCCCTCACACTGATATCATGTGATATTTCATGTGAACTGATATTTCATGTGAACAATATGTCTCAGGGTGGAACTACCCGTACCTGAGAGATGAATACAGAATAATCACTTCAAAGACATATCCTTGCATTCACCATTGGACTTTGCCTCATCTGGTATCAATCAACCTCAACACTGAGTTCAGTTATGTAGGCAATCAATCAATCGGTCAATTAGTCCTACCTACAAAATGAAACTCCAGTAAAATTTGTACACATCAAAGCTTGGATAACCTTCCTGAGTTGGGAGTAATCCATGTGTAATTGATACACATCAGTCCTGGGAGAGTCCTGACCTGAGCTTAATATTTGGAATTCTCCTGGACAGTACCTATTTCCTTGGCTGATTTTAATATTTCCTTTACCTGAAATAAACATACTATGAATATAACAGCTTCAAATGAGGGATTTTTAACTCTTTACAATAGGTTATCAGAAATGAGGTTAGTTTGGGTAACTCCTATTATGATTTGAATTTTGGCTCCTTTCTCAAATTCAAATGTTGAACTCCTACCCCCCCCCATACCTCAAAATGTTACTTTATTTGGAAAAGGGTTATAGCAGATGCAATTGTTAAATTACAGTAAGGTATTCCTGGAGGAGGGATCTAATCTAATAGTTTAATGCGTTTATTAAAAACAGGCAAGTAGGGCATAGACATACACACAAGGAAACACTATGAGCAGATGAGAGCAGAGATTGGGTTGATGCAACTGGAACACCAAAAGTTACCAATAAACCACTAGAAGCAATGGTATAATCACAGAACAGATTATTTCTCAGAGTCCTCAGAGGAACCAACCCTGTAAATACTTTGATCTCAAAGTTCCACTCTTTAGTACTATCAACCAATACATTTATTTTGTTTGAGCCACATAATCTAACAGAATTTGTTACAGTAGCCGGATATGAAGTCCATATCAGAAGCCCTTGACAGACTAACATTCTCCAGGTTTGTGCCCTTAGCCTCATAATTTGACTAACGTTAGCAGATATGTAAACTGGACATGGAGGGAGATGAATAATGGCAAAACAGATTGAGGGCTCTGGTATGATCAAAGAATTATTATACTTGGAATGTTAAAAGAGGATGGAAAGGTATGTTGGTAATCAGAAGGTGAGGGGCTTACCATGGAGATTTTGGAAGCAGTGCAGTTATCAGTGACTACAAACACTAACATAAGACAAAAGGGAAACATGGCTAAAGTGGAGTGAAAGGAACCAAGGAGCTAACATGTTGAATAGGATTATCTAGGATAAATATTGTCTTAGTCACAGTTCTCATTGCTAAGACAAAATATCTGACACCCAAAATTAAAGTAAGAGAGATTTATTACAACTCACAGTTTGTAGAGTTACATGGTAGAGTGGCATGGCAGAAGAGCATCACAGAAGAGGAACAGTTCATGGCAGCCAAAAGGCAACAAGCAAGAAGTGACAACAGCCTTTATTCTATTCCTTATATTCTATCCAGTTTATATACCATTAAGGTGGGTGGCATTCACACCATCAGTAGCCCTTCCCATTACCACACCCAGAACTATCCCCAATCAGTGAACTAATCACACACCCTGATCCCAGCATCATACACTTAATACAAGCATCATACGGAGACTCCAGACACCAGTCTAACCTCATCTGATGATCCAGACCATAGCAAGAGATACTGTGTTAGGTACTTTTCTCTTACTGCTGAGATTAAAAAAAAAAAAAATTATATATATATATATATATATATATATATATATATATATATATATATATATATATATCAACACCCAAAGTTAGAGGGAAAATGTTCTTTGGCTTATAATTCACTTATAAGGGTTCTGAGGCTGGGATGAAAAACAGGAATGACAGAGAAGAAACAACATCGTATGCACAAGGTACCAAAGGGAAAAAGGGTCCTTATAGTGTCTTTATGCTCCTTTTATCTTCTTCAGACTACTGGATTAGGATGGTACCAAACCAATTACTCTCATGAGGTAAGTCAGTATTCACACAACCGTAATCCTAGCATCACACATTGTAGATTCACCCACCTAAGATTTGGGGGAACAGCTGGGCATGGTGGCTCACGCCTGTAATCCCAGCGCTCAGGAGGCAGAGACAGGAGTATTGCTTAGTTCAAAGCTTGCCTGGGCTACCTAGTGAGCTCAGTGCCAGCCTGAACTACAAAGCAAGACCCTGTCTCAAAAACAAAAACCAAAAAAAAGCAAAATAGATTTGGGGGAACATCTAGTCCCAAACTATAATAGAGAACTTTCAAAGAAACACCCTCCTCCTCTCCTCCCACTCTCCTCCCCCAACCCCGCTTACAATCTTTCACCAGAACCATGTTAGACACATAATAGTACACCACCTTGAACTGCAAAGATAAGCTCTCTAGATTCCACATCAGAGTTGCACTGAGACAGACCAGACAAGTGTGTACAGGGGATCCTTGCCAGGATCCTAGACCACAAAAGAGGCCTACAGCATTACCTGTGCCCAGGACAGTGACCTGCCAGCCAGCCCCCACTCCACACCAAGACTGCACTGAGACAGACCAAACAAGATAAAGGTTGAGGGATATCTCCTTTTGACTATGTCTTTAGCTTGCTATATTGTTGTTGCTGATTTTGATGCTATTGTTACTCTTTTTAGTTCTTCACTCTGACATAACTATGATTTTAAATTTTATTTTCCTACTTTGCTGGTACTGAATCTGCCCAACATCTGGGTTTCTGTCCTCTTAATTGCTTACATCTTTATAGAAGAGGGAAACTAGTTTCTGTTTTGCCTTCTACTCCTAGGTCCCACTATACACCTCTTGTTCCTACACCCCCTCCTGTCTTCCACTAAGAACCAATACCCAGAAGCAAGAGGCTCTCAGTCTGCCCTAATTCTTCCTTTGTATTATTATAAGAAGGTATGCAAAGTCTCCAGTGGTCTTGCAGCTCTCAGTTGGTACTATCTTTTATATGTCCCTTTAGCCTCTGTTACCCTCTGGCATATATGAGGTTCTCAAGATCTATGTGATCTTTATAAATATGCTAGCCCTATTTCTAAGCTTTCATTTTCCTTCTGTCTTCCTCCCTCCTTGACTCCCCAGTGACCTTTTATTCTCAAAGGGGACTGCAGGGAAGTATAAGACTTGCATGTTGCATACACATTGCTGATTAATTCTAAAAATTTGGCATAAGGACATAGAGGTAACACATGAGTTCAAAATCTTCAGAATAGAAATTATCAAAACTTTTCATTTCATTTACTGTGTTTAACACTGTTGCTGGTACTGATTGTATTATGGTAACAAAGATAGTGTGATTGTTCTCTTCAAATAACTCCCATGATGTGCCAGAACTGAGAACTCTCAAGGTCTTTACAGAGTCAAGGAGGACAACCCAGGAAGGTGCCACTTCCAAAGGGTCCTGAATAATAGAAATAAAGAGACTTGCAACAAACATTGCCCTGACACCAGGCAAGGAATTAAACAAATAGCATTACTAACAACAAAGGAGTAGAAATGAGAAAATATTCAAAAAGCCAGGCACAAAAATCATCACAACAGGAGAATCCAGGGAAAGGGGAAATAGAGCAAACTGAAACTCAAGCACCAGGACTCCTTGAGTGGCAACAAAGGCAGATCTAGTAAAATGGAAATCAGAACTCATCTCTGAGATGAAAATAGAGATACTGTCCACAGTGAAGGACTTCATTAATGAAGAGATCAGCAAGATGACAGAATCCAAGATAGCAAAAACAATGGAACCTTTTAAACAGCTTCAAGCAGAGCTCCAGGTGATGAAGAATGGGAACAAAAGTTTGTGAAGTAGGATCAATGAAGCAGAGAACCGAATTTGAGACCTAGAGGACAAGATAACAGCAAAAAAATAGGAAAGGAATAACTTATGGAAAACGCCAAGGGACCATGAGAAATCAATCCAACAGCTTCTAGATGATTCAAAGAAGAATAACATAAGACTGATTGGAGTCACTGAGGAAGCAGGAGACAGTGCAAAAGACATTAAAAAACTGTTGTCAGAGATAATGGCAGAAAACTTCACAGGAAAAGAACTAGACATACAGGTAAATGAGGCCTAAAAGACTCCAAAAGGCTATAACATAAAAATACCTACACCTAGATATATAATTATCAAAGTTCCAGATACACAATAAAAGAAGGAAATACTGAAAGCAGTGAGAGAACAGAAGAAAATCACCTACAAAGGGAAGTCCAAAAGGATCACAGAAGACTTTTCAACATAAACTCTCAACTCAAAGAGAGCATGGAGGGAAGTGTTTCAAGCATTGCAGGAAAACAACCTCCAACCTAAACTGATGTATCCTGCAAAACTATCTTTCAGAATAGACGGGAAAATAAGACACTTCCATGACAAAGAACACCTGAAAAACTTCACAAAGACAAAACCTGCATTCCAAAACATTCTAAAGAACATCTTGGAAAAAAAAAAAAAAACAGAAAATTCCATACCCATGAGACACAACAGAGGGAACTCACTGGGGCAAACAAGAAACTACATGGAAAAGGGGAAAAGCAAGGAAGAAAAGGGAAACAAGGCAGCTTTAAATCTGTCCATATTAGTCATAACATTTAATGTCAGTGGACTCAGTGGGCCAATTTGATCAAGAAGCAAGACTAGCAGATTTGATCAAGAAGCAAGATCCTACAATCTGCTGCATACAGGAAACACACCTAATTCAGAAGAAAACCCATAGACTGAAAATAAAGGGATGGAAAACAATTATCCATGCACCAGGAAACATCAAAAAAGCAGGAATGGCTATCTTGTTTGTAGATAAAATAGACTTTATATCAAAATTGATTCAGAGAAACAAAGAAGGTCACTATATTCTCATATAAGGAATGATCAAGGAGAAAGAAATAATAATCATAAATATATATCCACCAAACTCTAATGTACCCAACTATATAAAACAAACATTAACAGACATGAAAAGCCACATAACCACTAATACAATAGTAGTAGGGGACTTCAATACTCCACTGTCACAAATTGGCAGATCGACTGGACAAAGAATTAATAAGGAAATACTTGAACTAAATCAAACTTTTGAGCAAATGAACCTAATAGATGCCTACAGAGTATTTCACCCTACAAAGTCAGAATATATGCTCTTCTCACCTGCTCATAGATTATTCTGCAAAATAGATCACATCCAAGTTCATAGAACAGGCTTAAGTAAATGCAAAGGAATTGAAGTTATCCCCTGCATACTATCAGACCATAGTGCCTTGAAACTGGAGCTGAATAGCAAAAGAAATTCCAAGATCCTCACAAACACATGGAAATTGAACAACACTCTGCTGACCAACCAATGGGCCACAAAAGAAATTAAACAGTTTCTACAATTAAATGATAACCCCACTACAACATACAGGAATTTGTGGGACACAATGACAGCAGTTCTATGAGGGAAATTCATGCAGTGAATGCCTACACCCAGACAAGAGAGAAAACTCAAATAAACAATCTAATGATGAGCCTGAAACTACTAGAAAAAGAAGAGCAAGACAAACCCAAAGCTCATACTAGGGAGGAAATTGTAAGGATCAGAGCAGAAATTAATGCAATGGAGACAAAGAGAACAATACAAAGAATCAATGAATCGAAGAGTTGGTTCTTTGAAAGAATAAATAAAATCGAGAGATCCTTAGCCAACTTATCAAATAAAGGAAGGAAAAGGCTCAAATCCACGCTCTTAGGAATGAAAATGGGGAAATCACCACAGATCCATTGGAAGTTCAAAGGATAATAAACACGTATTTTGCAAATTTGTACTCCAAAAAGATGGTAAATCTAGAAGAAATGGATAGGTTCTGAGACACATATGAACTTCCAAAGCTGAACGAAGATGATATAAAAGTGTTAACAGCCTGATATCAATCTTTAAAATTGAAAATGTTATAAAAATCCTACAGACAAAGAAAAGCCCTGGTCCTGAAGACTTCACTGCTGAATTCTACATAACTGTTAAAGAAAAGTTAATACCACTACTTCTCAAACTCTTTAATGATTCAAAGAGAAGTACTCCCAAAATTATTCCTTGAAGCAACCATTACCTTGATTCCAAAAGCAGAGAAAGACCCAAGAAAAAAGAAAACTACAGGTCAATCTCTCTAATGAACACTGTTGCAAAAATCCTCAATAAAATATTGGCAAACAGAATACATGTAATACCCCTGATTAAGCTATTTACGAGAAACCAACAGCCAGCATCATACTAAAAGGGCAAAAACTGAAACCTTTTACACTATGATCAGGAAGGAGACAAGGATGTCCACTGTTACCACTCTTGTTCAATATAGTGCTAGAAACATTAGCCACAGCAATTAGACAAGATGAAGATATAAAAGGAGTAAAGATAAGTAAGGAAGACATTAAACTGTCATTATTTGCCAATGATATGATACTCTATATAGAGGATCCTAAAAACCCAACCAAAAGACTGCTAGACTTAACTGCCAAATTTAGTAGTGCAGCTCAAA
>PVIC010045704.1:0-14515 GCA_004025085.1 Thryonomys swinderianus
GGCCGGAGGGTTAGCTCAGTGGTTCTGGTGCCTGCCTCGCAAGCGCAAGGTCCTGAGTTCGATCCCCGGTAACCACATACAATGCTGGACGTGGAGACTCACGCCCACCAGCAATCAATACCACATACCACATACCACAGTGCCGGGTGTGGTGGCTCACGCCTGTAATCCCAGCACTCGGGAGACAGAGACAGGAGGATTGCTGAATTCGAGGCTTGCCTGGACTACGTAGTGAGCTCAGAGCCAGCCTGAACTACAAAGCGAGACCCTGTCTCAAAAAAAAAAATTCATTCATTCATTCATTCATTTAGCAGTACTAAGTATTTTAACCCCAATACCTTTACAGTAAGCTATAATTCCAGCCTTTCTTTCTTTCTTTCTTTCTTTCTTTCTTTCTTTCTTTCTTTCTTTCTTTCTTTCTTTCTTTCTTTCTTTCTTTCTTTCTTTCTTTCTTTCTTTCTTTCTTTCTTTCTTTCTCTGGTACTGGGGATCAAACTCTTGACCTTGTATTTGCAGAGTAGACATGGGAACTACTAAGCTAAACCCCCATTCCCCCAGCCTTTATCTTTTAAAGGATCTCACTGAGTCACTAAGTTGACCGAGCTGGACTCAAACTCAGTCCTTCTGCCTCAGCCTCCCAGAGTGCTGGTGTTACATGTGTGCACATGCCCACCCAAGCCCCATGATCTTTTTACTCTGCCTTTTAAAAGATCTCAACTCTGTGGCGCTGAGGGAGTTTGTTGTTTTGTTTTCTTGAGTGGTAGCTAATGGTCTGAGTACAGGATAGACAAGTTGATGGTTGGACAGATCCAAGGATCACAGGCCAAGGTGACATCACAGCCCAGGGAGGTATGAAACGCAGTTACAGGGACGGTAGGGGCTGTTGCATGGATGAACCAGGAAGAGGAGCTGACAGGCTTGGAAAAACTGAACAACCTGGAGAGCTCGCTGAAGTTCAGCAGCAGAAACAGGAAGGGGAAAGAAGAAAACAGAACTGGGAAACATCTGGCCAAAGTGGGATTTTACAGCCTTGGAGATAGAGCTGATAAGCTCTGTCCCATTTAATTTGGGGTCTGGAGCGGTGACCACAGTCCCTGGCACTTAGTAGCCCTCTGGGTTCCTCCACTTCTGAAATAGTTGGCCATCGAATATCTACTGAATGGCAGTGAAAGGGCTTTCCTATTAATTTTCCTTTATCTCCTCCACTCCCATAAGCAGATGTGTTTCATGGGTGACCTTAAATACACATGTGGCTTTGACAAACAGCCAACCCGCTGAATCCTTAGGCACATATCTCAAATTCAACCAACTGTGGATCAAAACTACCTTTTAAAAATTGTGCTGATGCAGTGCCGGGCATGGTGGCTCATGCCTGTAATCCCAGTACTCAGAGGCAGAGACAGGAGGATTGCTGAGTTCGAGGCTCGTGTGGGCTACATAGTGAGCTCAGAGCTAGCCTGGACTACAAAGCGAGACCCTGTCTCAAAAAAAAAAAAAAATTGTGCTGATGCTGAACATGTACAGACTTTTCTTTCATATCATTCCCTGAACAATAGAGAATAATAACTATCTGTGTGGCATCTATACTGTACTAGGTGTTATGTGTGGAGGTCAGAATTGCAGCAATATAATTTTATATAAGAGACTTGAGCATCCATAGATTTTTGGAATCTGCCAGAGTCCTGCAGCCAATGTGGCCAAGGGACAACTATATATGTAATATTGCTTTCTGTGTATGTGTAGGATTTTAAAAACAGCAGTGTTGAGCTGTGGATATAGCTTAGTGATTGAGTATATACTTAGTGTGTGCAAGGCCCTGGGTTCAGTCCCTAGCATGTGGACACAAACACACAGACATTTGTGTAAAATTCTATGTGTTTATTTATTTATTTTTTGGTGGTACTGGAGATCAAATTTGGGACTTTGTACTTGCCAGGCAGGTGCCAGAATCACTCAGGTAAATCCTTAGTCTTTATTTTTATTCAATTTTTGTGTGTGTTCATTATTTTTAAATTTAGGCAATATGGAATAATAGAAGTTTTTGGGTTTTTTGTTTGTTTGTTTTTGCTTTTTTTGGAGACAGGGTCTTGCTTTGTAGTTCAGGCTGGCCCTGAGCTCAATATGGTGCCCAAGCAAGCCACCGCGAACTCAGCAATCCTCCTGTCTCTGCCTCCCGAGTGCTGGGATTACAGGCATGAGCCACCACGCCCAGCATTATATGTGGTAACCGGGGATCGAACTCAGGTCCTTACGCTTGTGAGGCAGGCGCCGGAACCACTGAGCTAACCCTCCGGCCCTGTTTGTTTGTTTTTTGAGACAGGGTCTTGCTTTGTAGTTCAGGCTGGCCCTGAGCTCACTATGTAGCCCAGGCAAGCCTTGAACTCAGCAATCCTCCTGCCTCTGCCTCCTGAGTGCTGGAATTACAGGCATGAACCACGACACCCAGCTTTGGGGTGTGTGGTACTGAATGCTGGTGGGCCTAAGCCATTATGCCCAGTGTTGTTGTATGTGGTTACCAGGGATCAAACCAGGGACCCTGCACTTGCTAGCAGGCACCAGAACCACTGAGATAAATCTCTGGCCCATGGAATAATAGAGTTTTAAAAAAGTTGTTCCAAACCCACTATTCAGATACAGCTAGTAGGGTTGTTTTGTTTTGGTTTGTATTGGAATTGAGGATTGAACTCAGGGGCTTAACATTGGACTATAGCTCTAGTTCTTTTGCTTTTTATTTTTTATTTTACTTATTTTATTTTATTTTTTGCTTTTTATTCTGAGACAAGTTCTCTCTCAGTTTCCTAGGTTGGACTTGAATTTTTTTTTTTTTTTTTGAGACAGGGTCTCGCTTTGCAGTTTAGGCTGGCCCTGAGCTCACTATGTAGCCCCGGAAAGCCTCAAACTCAGCAGTCCTCCTGTCTCGCCTCCCGAGTGCTGGGATGGACTTGAACTTTTGATCCATCTGCCTCAGCCTCTGATGTGTGTTTGTTTCTCTTTTTCTTTCTCAGCAGAGGGTATCAGACTTGGGACCTTGTGATTGTCTTCCAGGTGTGCCACCACTGAGGTCCATCTCTGGCCCTGTAGTGTTTTTAATCTAGATTTTGAAACTTATTCAGTATATTAAAGGTCTGTATATTTCGTTGATTGTTCGTTGCTGCTTAATGAGAACTCTGTGTCCCCTCAGGTTTTATGCACCACTTCAGATAATCACTTAAGATCCTGGGATGGAGACTTGGGTAAGGGTCAGACATGGCTCCCAGCCTGTGGGCTGCATATTGCAAACTTCAGTCTTATCATTGCTGAGGACAGTGGCTGAGACTTAGGCGCTGCATTCACATGGATGCTAAAGCAGTATTAAGCCCTGTGGACTGACTTCAAGAGGGAAAGCTAACCCAGATGCTACGGGGCTCAAGCAGCTGATTGGTTAGATTCCAGCCAATCGTCGCTTAAGCATTAGAAGGTAACAGCAGTAAACAGAAAGGAGGTTGGAGAGCTGGATGGCGTGGGCTTCAGAGGGACAGTAACGCCAGCCATGAGCACCTCTAAAACCCAGAGCGGACCTGAGCCTCCCACCCTCGAATCCCACCAGAGACCTGGACTCTCAGGGGCCGAGCCAGGACTCTGTGAAGGGCAGCTGCAGATGACAACAGGGAGGAAAGCTTGTTTGCCACAGGAAAGGCACAGGTGGGCCGAGTGACAGGCCTGGGGGCAGAGGTGAGATGAAGAGTTTGAGGGACAACCTGAGTGTTGGGGAGCAACTAGGAAAGAAAGGGTGAAGTCCCCAATGGGACCAATGACCCAGCGTTTCCTCTGGAGCCCATGTGAAGCCGAGGTGGAGGACCTTTATGACAGAGGGTCTGCTGCTTCAGCCCAGTCCTTTTTGTTTTTTTCCTATCCAGGGGACTGAACTCAGGGCTTTCACACTCACCCACATCCCGTCCCTTCTTTTATTTTGAGACATGGTGTTCAAGTCACTAAGTTGTTCATGTTGGGCTCCATCTTCAGATTGTCCTGCCTCAGCCTCCCAGAGTGCAGCCTGGGATCACAGGTGTCACCGCCAGACCCGGCGCAGTTGGCACTTTGAAGAGCACGCACAAGCTCCGTGGTGTACGTGGGTGCACAGGAGCTCCTGCCTGTGAAGGGGAAGTGGATGGGCTGGAGAGTTTGGCCTGAGCCAGGAAGAACATACCGCGCAGTGGGCAGGCCCCTGGCTCTGGGGAGCTGAGGTTTCCTACAGGAGACCCAGGAACCCCTCGGCCACAGCACTGTGGTGACAGGAGAGAGCCCGGCAGCACGGAAAGCTAAGCCTCTCAAGTCTCACTTCTCTTGCTTCCGCAGTGGGGCGACTCGGCCACCCTTTCCCACTGCTGTAGGCGCCCAGAAGTCCCCGCCTCTGGCCTCCCAGACCCCAATACCACCTCTCCACGCGCAGGCAAACCAGCCTTCGGGAGCGCATGGCCGGCTCCGCTGGGATGGCCGCTCTGACACAAGACATACTTGCTCTGATGTCCCGCCAGAAGCTGGACCACGTGTGGACTGACACGCACTACGTGGGACTGCAGTTCCCAGACCCGTGAGTGCCTGGGCCGCACTTTGGGGGGGCACGCGACGGCAGGGAGGGGCGGCGGTGGCTCTCACCCCCGTTCTTCAGGGCTCACCCCAACACCCTGCACTGGGTCAACACGAATGGGACAGTCGGGGAGGAGCTGCCGCTGGACCCCGACGCCTACTGCCCCTACAGTGCCACCGGCAACGTTACGGTGAGCGCCACTGGCCCTGTCGTTAGCTGTTGACTGAGTCGCGGTGGAGGGAGTGGGCAACTGGCCTCGCGGTCTGTCTCCTTTCCAGGGAAAGCTGGTGTACGCCCACTACGGGCGGCCCGAGGACCTGCAGGAGCTAAGGGCCCGGGGCGTGGATCCGGCAGGCTGCCTCCTGCTGGTTCGAGTGGGGGTGACCAGCTTTGCCCAGAAGGTGAGGCTTGGGGAGAGGAGGACATTGCTGGGTGCGCGGATCGGACCGCGGACACCTGAGGGCTGAACTAAGGATAGGAAGAGCTCAGGATGCTTTGTCAGAGGGGTAAAGCAAAGATCCAACAGGCTGTAAGAAAATGCTGGTGGAGATCCAGAAACCAGGACTTTCCAGGACTTCAGACAGGAAACAGAATAGAGGGCGGTGGGGAGGGTGTGTGAGGGGTGTTGGGGCTGCGGAGCTATTGCCCATGGCATGGAGTGTCAAACATCGGCCTGGGACACCCACAGCTACTCAGGACGGACAATTGGTGGGCACGATGGCTCATGCCAGTAATCCCAGCACTCTGGAAGGCTGAGGCAGGAGGATAACAAGTTTTAGCCCATCCTGAGGGACTTACTGGGCAAGACCCTGTCTCAAGATCAGAAAGGGTTCTCAAGGGGCCGGAGGGTTAGCTCAGTGGTTCCGGCACCTGCCCCACAAGCGCAAGGTCCTGAGTTCGATCCCCGGTAACCATATATAATGCTGGGTGTGGAGACACGCCCACCAACAATCAACACCGCATACCATAATGCTGGACCTGGTGGCTCACGCCTGTAATCCCAGCACTCGGGAGGCAGGGACAGGAGGATTGTTGGTGGCTCACGCCTGTAATCCCAGCACTCGGGAGGCAGGGACAGGAGGATCGCTGAGTTCACGGCAGTTTGCCTGGGCACCATAGTGAGCTCAGGGCCAGCTTGAACTACAAAGCGAGATCCTGTCTCAAAAAAAAAAAAAAAAAAGGGCTCTCAGATCAGAAAGGGCTGGAGACATAGCTCACTGCATAGACCCTGAGTTCAATCCCCAGTACTGAAAGCAAATAAATTAGAAAAGGGCTGGAGATAGCTTAGTGTTCCTCAGGTTCAATCATCAGTACTGGAAAAAAAAAAGGAGGAAAAGGATGGACAATTGCATATGGAAGGGGCCAAGGGCCATTTCACTTTTCCTGACCTCTCCAGGTGGCCACTGCGCAGCACGCTGGGGCCCGTGGGGTGCTCCTGTACCCTGACCCAGGAGACTTCTCCCGCAGCTATCCTGGCCTGTCCAAGCAGCAAGCTGTGTACGGGCATGTGAGTCTGGGGAGCCAGCAGTGTGGTCCTGAGCTTTAGGGTTACCTTGGAACGGGGCTGGCCCTGGCCACGGTTGCAGGGTGTATACCCCTTTCCCCACAGGTGCACCTGGGAACTGGAGACCCCTACACACCCGGCTTCCCTTCCTTCAATCAAACCCAGTTCCCCCCAGTGGCGTCCTCGGGCCTTCCCAGCATTCCTGCCCAGCCCATCAGTGCAGAGATCGCCTACCACCTGCTGACGTGAGGACCCTGTGGGGAACTCGGGGTGGGGGTGGGGGGTGCCACAGCTGGCTATCAATCCCTTTGGGTGAACTAGAAAAAGGTGCTGCTCTGGCAGGACATGGCATTCGCCAGAGCCCACCACTTGATGAATGAGCCTCTAGCTAGATTTCATACCTAGCCGGACACAGTGGAGTGGGACACATCCCGTACAACTCTCCAGGGCAGCCCTGGCGGTCTGAGCCGAGGCGCGTGCTGGGCAGAGATCTGGAGCCCGAGTGTGGGAAGGAGAGAAAGAGTGCAAGGGAGGCCTGAGGCTCTGGTCTACCCTGCGCTTCTACCACCTTCAACCCCTTCTGCTTTGCTCCTTTCCAGGAATCTTAGAGGCCCAGTAGCCCCCCAGGAATGGCAGGAGAAGCATCTCTCGGCAGCACCCCGTTATGGCCTGGGCCCTGGGTCAAGCCTCCACCTCTCAGTCAACAACCACAGAACCTCCACCCCCATCAGCAACATCTTTGGGTGCATCGAGGGCTTTGCGGAGCCAGGTGTGCCCCTCCCCGTGGCCTGCGGGGATGGAGCCTCTGTGAGGCCCTGGGCCACATAGAGCTGGCGCAGGAGGCCCTGGGGACCAGGGGAGAGGCTGGGACTGACGGGGGTGGCAGCCCTCATGTTCAGGTCCATCCGGGACAGTGAGCTCCCCAGCACTGGAGGTGAGCAAGCCTAAATTGGATGCTGTTACAACCAGTTCAAGCAAACAAGAGGTCAGATACAAGGTTCTTTCAGGCTTAACTAGATGTGGACAGTGGTGGGCATCCAAGCGGGCTGTGGGCAGGAAAGCAGGACATGAATGCTTGGGGAAGAGGAAGAGGGCAAGCTACTAAGTGCCCCTCCAGAGAAAACCAGAGGGAAGACTGTAGGGGACGCCCCCCCGACCCGCCGCCATCCCAGCCTGAAGGTACAAATGGGCCGCAAATATGTCCTCCCCAGATCACTATGTTGTCATTGGAGCCCAGAGGGATGCGTGGGGCCCGGGGGCAGCCAAGTCTGCGGTGGGGACCGCCATTCTGCTGGAGCTGGTGCAGACCTTTTCGTCCATGGTGAGGAACGGTAAGGTCAGGACCACAGACTGGGCCGGGCAGAGCTGGGCAGAGGCGGCTGGACTGCAGACTGGACCAGGGCTCCGTACCGTAGCGTGTGGCCCTCCGAAGCATTTCTTTCCTCCTGGGAAGATGAAAGCACTAGCCGTGCGAAGAGCAGAGTCCAGGCACACAGCAGACTCCGTCACTATTGCAGCCGAGACAGGGCAGAGCCCCGGCTGGCGGGCTGGGGGGGCTCAAGGAGAGGGAGGAAGAAACCCCACGGCAAGCAGCACAGAGGAGACAAATGAAGGGCCTCGGTGCCCTCTCCCTTGCCCCAGGCTTCCGGCCCCGCAGGAGTCTGCTCTTCACCAGCTGGGACGGAGGGGACTTCGGCAGTGTGGGCTCCATGGAGTGGCTGGAGGTGATTCTGGGTTCCCGGCAGGTAGCCAAGCAGCGGGGAGAGGGGCAGGTTCCCTGTCCACACTCTTCCCCCACCCACAGGGCTACCTCAGCGTGCTCCACCTCAAAGCTGTGGTCTACGTGAGCCTGGACAACGCAGTGCTGGGTGAGCTGGGGCAGGGCCCCCTCCCTGGCACCCTCAGGCTCACTTCGGGCCCTGTGCCAAGCTCTGAGCCTGGCATCCCTCTCTTCCCCTCTCTTCAGGGAATGACAGGTTCCATGCCAGAACCAGCCCCCTTCTGATCAGCCTCATTGAGAACATCCTGAAGCAGGCAAGAGGGAAGCCTGGCGGGGAGGGCGGGAGGCTGGAGAGGGCAGGTCTGAGCGAGTCCCCTCCTGCCCCCAGGTGGACTCCCCCAACCACAGTGGGCAGACCTTGTATGAACGGGTGGTGCTCACCAATCCCAGCTGGGAAGCAGAGGTGTAAGTCGGGGTGAGGCGGGAGGCGGGAGAGGGGGAGCCTGAGCCCACGGAGCCCTCTGACTGCCTGCCCCCAGGATCCGGCCTCTGCCCATGGACAGCAGCGCCTACTCCTTCACGGCCTTTGCGGGGGTCCCCGCGGTGGAGTTCTCCTTCCTGGAGGTGAGACTTGCACCGCTGCAGCCACCCCAGGGCCCTCTGCACCATGCCCGCCTCCGAGCCCGTGCGTCCCCGCAGGACGACTGGCCATACCCGTTCCTGCACACGAAGGAGGACACCTACCAGAACCTGCGCTGGGTGCTGAGAGGCCGCCTGCCCGCCGTGGCGCAGGCTGTGGCCCAGCTCGCCGGCCAGCTCCTCATCCGGCTCAGCCACGACCACCTGCTGCCCCTTGACTTCGGCCGCTACGGGGACGTGGTCCTCCGGCACATCGGCAACCTCAACGAGTACTCTGGGGACCTCAAGGTTCAGGATGCCAGCCCCACTCCCGGGCTCTGGGTGGGTGGGGCGGGTGCGCCTCCTCCCAGAATGCTGCCCAGGCCAGGGGTGCGTCCCTGCATCCCACCCCATCCCTGGGGTAAGGGTCACCCCCAGGGCCCGGCCCTGTCACTTCAGCCTCTATCACCGGAGCCCCAGGACAGCGCTGCAGATGAACCTCAATATCACATGTCCTGGGCCGGGCATGGTGGCTCCTGCCTCTCGTCCCAGCACTGGGGAGGCAGAGGCAGGAGGATTGCTGAGTTCCAGGCTTGCCTGGACTAGGTAGCGAGCTCAGGGCCAGCCTGAACTACAAAGCGAGACCCTGTCTCAAAACAAAACAGAACTTCACGGGTACAGGGTCTTCTCCCCGGGGTCCCAGCATCCTGTTCGCAGCACCCCCATACTTCCTTCCTCCTTGACCCAGCCCCATCCCCTTGCAACCTGACCCCCGTGGCCCAAGGCTGGGGTCCTGACCCCCAGGCTCGGCCCCATCCCATGCCTTGCCCTCAGGCCCGCGGGCTGACGCTGCAGTGGGTGTACTCAGCGCGTGGGGACTACATCCGGGCGGCGGAGAAGCTGCGGAAGGAGATCTACAGCTCGGAGGAGAGCGACGAGAGGTTGATGCGCATGTACAACGTGCGCATCATGCGGGTAAGGCCCCATCCCCGCACCCCTCCCCCGGCCCTGCGCTGATCTCTGCTGCCAGCGCTCGCCCCACCAGCACTGCGCTGGTGACTGGTTCATCCCTGTCTCCTGGGCCGCCCCGTCCTGGATCCGTTGAGCTCACGGACCCGCCAGGCTGGAGGATTTGACTGGGCCTTGAGGCAGCCCCTGTGCAGCGATGAAACAGACTAGGCCTCTGGCTACCGTGGCTCGGCCGACGGGGCTCCCGCCTATCCCTGCTTCTGCGGCCCTCCGGAAAGATAGGACATGTCCACCGTTGTCCACGGTACAATAGCCACAAAGTTACCGACCGGGAGGGGCAAGACACTAAAGTTCCGAGCGTGGAGGGCAGGCTTCCTCCTGCCGATGAGGTGGGTGGAGTCCAGGCAGGCTGCCCGGAGATTTCTTGAGCGTTAGGGATATATACGGTCCTGTGCTTCGAGGTTTGGATGTTTAGGTTCACGTTTCTTGTCCACTTCCTCACCCTCTCACCCCCCCCCCAAGAATTCAGCCCCTAAATCTGTAGTGGCCCTTTGGAAAGCTCTTGAGGGGTTTGCTATCGCTGCCCTAAACCCTTCTTTGCTTTCAGGAGATGGTTGAGTCGGGTCTGTGCAGCACGAAAAGGCTGCCCGGGTAAAATTAGCAGATGAGCAGAAGGACCCCCAGTGTATGCACGGAGCATAGTTTGCAGGGAACACGCCACCCCTTGAGGGCTCCAGGTGTTTTCTCCCCCAGTTTTTTCCTGCCTGTGCCACTGCGCATCTCCTGTGGCATCATTCCTCCCTTCTTTCTGCTTTGACATTTCTCTCCAGCTCTTCCTTTCTACTTCTTTTACCTGGTGTCTCTTATGATCTTTTCCTTCTCTGTGTCTTCCCTCTCTTTCTGGTCTCTCCTACCCTTTTTTTTTTTTCTGACTCCTTCTCTGAGACCCATGTAACCTGGCGACCTTGCCATGAGAAAAGAGACTGGACGTGGCTCATTCACATTCATGAGCCTTGGTTTATTTCCTGCTGTGTCAGATTCCCACTCTGAAAGTTGCTCCCCACTGAGGAGTAGAGGGCCTCTAGGTGTAAAAGTTAAGGGCTCCAGGACAGGGGATTTAGCTCAAGTGGTACCACACCTATACACTTGGAAACACAAGGGCCGAGTTCGATCCCTGGTACCACCAAAAAAAAAAAAAAAACAAAGTTAACGACTCCAGTTCAGGGGTGGAGGAAGGGAGATTCAGGACTTCAGACCCAAGGAACTCTGGCTCTGGAGCAGAGGTTTAGTAAACTACAGTCAACACACCAAATGTAGCCTGCTGTTTGTGTTGTCAGTAAAGTTTTATGGCAATACCAGCCATGCTCACTGTTTTCCCTGTTTCCCATGGCTGCTTTTGTGCTAAAGCAGCTATGCGGATGGGAACAGCATGGCCTACAAAGCGTAAAATATTTACTCCTTCCTTGGCTTTTTGGAAGGTTTGCTGACCTCTGCTTTAGACTGTGTGACTTGAGTCTTCAAGAGGCAGATTTTGGGTCGTTGGAGGGTAGAGACCGATAGTAAGAGTGTGGCTTAAGTGAAAGAGGCCTTGGCCTTCCTTGGAAGCAGGGTGTGGACCAGTAGAGCCAGAAAGAGGCCCTGTGGAGAGGCAGAGGGGAGGGGAGCACAAATCGTGGCTTAGAGATCAGCTGTGGGGAGCCTTACATGCCAGGATAAAAAGTTTGAATTTTGAGGAACTGAGCAACCAGAAAATTTCAGTGAGGGAAGCATTACGCACGAATGGAAAGGTTTTGGCCAGGAGGTAAGTGGTCTGAAATCAATGAAAGCTGAGCCCTGGGTGAGGGTGGCAGGTGGCAGCAAATGGCTGTCGATGGGGACTGGACTATGTGAGGCATGTGGAAGGAAAAATGGACAGATGGTATTAAGGAACAAGGAGAATAATAAAATAGCAGCATCCTCCACACCCTTCAAGCCTGTGAGCTTGCTAGTTTTTTTGTGTTTTTCAAGACAGGGTCTCATTATGTAACCTAGGCTGGCATCGAACTAGCTATGCTCTTCCTATCCCAGCTTTTCCAAATACTGGGGTTACAGGCTTGTGCCACTCTGTATATTGCTAGTATTGCATGCAGACACGCTTAGAAAAGCCAAATAACTTGGTCAGGTCCACCACTAGGTGAGCTGGAATGGTGTGTGCTAGAGCCGGAATTAGAGATCGGGCAGTCTGCTCAACCTTAGCCCGTGCCCACCCACCCTTAACTCAGCCTCCAAGGACATATGTGGTGCTTTGAGGAAATGTGGGTGCGAGGCTCAGAGTTTCTGTCTCCTTCCCTTGCTGGGGATGATACCTGGCTCTTGTGCGTACTAGGCAAGCACTCTACTATGGAGTGACACCTCCAACTGCTAGGCAAAAGTTTTGGGAAGGTTGGCACCCTATGTATGTGTGGCTATGTCCAGGTACACCCTGATCCAGTGGGGCAGGATTCCAGTGGGTGATTGAGCAATTGTGCCCACAGAGGTCCTGGTAGTAGATGGGGCACCTGCTGTATGAGCTTTGTGAGGAAACACGTTATGACCATCTGTAGAGATTATGACTTCATTAGGGTGGCACCCAGGCAAGGATTCAAAGCTCCTCTGGGCTAGGCATGGTGGCACATGACTATAATCTAAGCACTTTGGGAGGCTGAGGCAGGACGATCATAAATTCAACCCTGTCTCAAAACACAAAACAAAAAATAGCTGGGGATTTAGCTCAGCACAAAGGCCCTGGGTTTAATTTCCAGTACTTGAAAATAAAAATAAACAAAAAAATTCTTCCTTGATCAATTCTAATGTGCAGCCAGAGTTGAAAACCTTGGGAATGAAGGTAGAGAGGGAAGGGCGAAAGAGATCATCTTGAGGCCTGACCCAAGGTGGAGTTAGGGGGGGTGGGAAAACAGCCAGAAATGAGGCCATCTCAGGAAGAGGGAACAGCACCTAGCCCAGAGGGTGGCAAGGCTCATCATCAGGACTGTATTGTCCTCTTGACCTTTGACTCTGTGTCGTAGATGTTGGGGTGGGGGCTGGGGGGGAGTACAATACTGTAAACTGAACAGCAGGGTTTGGGTAGCAAAGTGAGTAAGTTAGGAAGAGTGGAAGTCTTCAGAAGCTGGATACAGACTACAGGGGCTCTAGCCACAGAAAGAAACCCCCAGAGCTGAAGGGGCTTTTGGTCACGTCACTGGATGCCTGTTCCTGATGGGACAGAGAGGTGGCTCTGAAGGAAGCTATAGAGCCATATTTATAAAGCAGGTCTTGGGTCCTCAGGTCAGTTGACAACTGCAGGTTGGACGGGTGGCTGTAGCATTCATCCCAGAAACCCTGAACCAACCTGGACGACCCCACCCCCATGCAGGTGGAGTTCTATTTCCTGTCACAGTACGTGTCACCAGCTGACTCCCCGTTCCGCCACATCTTCCTGGGCCATGGAGACCACACGCTGGGAGCCCTGCTTGATCATCTACGGCTGCTGCGCCCCGAGAGTTCCAAGGCCCCCAATGCTTCCTCCTCTGAGCTGGTGCCTGGCCTGAGCTTCCAGGAAAGCCGGTTCCGGCGCCAGCTGGCCCTGCTCACCTGGACACTGCAGGGCGCAGCCAACGCGCTTAGCGGTGATGTCTGGAACATTGATAACAACTTCTGAGACCCGCGGGCACTGGGCACAGATGCCCTGGTCCAGAGGATGCCCTGTCACCGGAGCTTCCTCTCCTTGCTCACGCAGTGCAGGGTGGGGAGGTGACGTCATGCACCTCTGGCTGTGACCTCTGATCCCATTAACCCTTGTGGTCTCTACACAGACATCTACACACCTTTGGGCCTGCCGTGTAGGCGAGCAGACCTTCCTTGATGTGGCAGCCACGCTGTCGGTTAAGCAGAGAGCAGCATCCCTTTGGGCAGTCGCAGCCGTTGCCCCTCAGAACAGGATCCCCGTAGAGCCCTTGAGAAGCCTTGGTAGGCCCTGGACCTGGCCAGCTCCCTTGGTGGGAGAGGTGCCCGAGCACCACAGTCTATGGCCGACAGGGGGTCCGCGTTAGGAGGGACATGAGATTTGGATGTCAATAAAGCACCTGGCGACTTCTGTTGCTCGTGAGCACCTTCTTCCTCACCCCCACCCTCACCCCTTACCCTCCCCTTAGACCTGGTAAGTGTTGGGCAGAAGAGCTCAGAGAGGATGCACCGAGGATGTTTTCTCTCTGGAGTGACTTACCTGGGATTGCAGGACCGGCTATGGTTGCACTCGCCTGTAATTCCAGAACTGTAGGAGGCTGAGGCAGGGAGATTGCAAGTGCAAGCCCAGCTTGGGCAGCATAGCAATTTAGCAAGACCTCTTCTCAAACAATTTTTTTTTTTTCTTTTTGAGACAGGGTCTCGCTTTGTAGTTCAGGCTGGCTCTGAGCTCACTATGTAGTCCAGGCAAGCCTCGAACTCAGCAATCCTCCTGTCTCTGCCTCCCGAGTGCTGGGATTACAGGCATGAGCCACCATGCCCGGCTCAAACAAATTTTTAAAAGGCTAGAGATGTAGCTCAGAGATGCAAGTTCAATTACTAATGCAAAAAAAAGCAAAACAAAACTCTGGGTCGGGAATTTAGCTCAGTAGTTCTGGCATCTGCCAGGCAAGCACAAGGTCCCCAGTTCAATCCCCGGTGGTATCACATACCACAATGCTGGGCATGATGGCTCACACCTGTAATCCCAACACTCGGGAGGCAGAGGCAGGAAAATTGCTGGGAGTTCAAGGCTAGTCTAGGGTAGGTAGTGAGTTCAGGGTCAGCCTGAACTACAAAGTGAAACGCTGTCTCAAAAAAAAAAACTTTAAAACAACAACAACAAAAACCTCTTCTTGGGGCTGGGGATTTAGCTCAAGTGGTACCGTGTGTGGTGGCTCATACCTGTAATCCCAGCACTCAGGAGGCAGAGACATGAGGATTGCTTAGTTCATGGCGGCTTGCCTGGGCTACATAGTGAGCTCAGGGCCAGCCTGAACTACGAAGCAAGACCCTGTCTCCAAAAAAAAAAAAAACGAGAAAAGGTTTGGGCCGGAGATTTAGCTCAGTGGTTCTGGCACCTGCCTCGCAAGCACAAGGTCCTGAGTTTGATCCCCAG
>PVIC010045705.1:0-14528 GCA_004025085.1 Thryonomys swinderianus
AAAAAAAAAACAAATCATATACAAATGAAACATTTCATTTTTCTAAAGATTGTTTTCATGCTGGCAAAATTAAAACTACAAATAGTAACAAACTAAAGATAATTTTTTAAACTTTGAAAATTATTAGTATTTCAGATTAATTTACCTATAATTTACAAATTCTACATTTTTACTAAAGCAAAAATATTTTCCAAGCTCCTAATTCAAGCTGATGTTTTCCTCAATATTATTAAGCAGACAGCTTAAAAAGTGTCAGTATCTGACATTGGTAACTTTTAGATCCCCATGGTCTATATATAAATTGGCTGTATTTGGGGCTGTTCAGATTCCAAATCTGGAGGCAAGTTCATCCATAAAAGCTGCGATTAGACGGACAGGCCAGAAAGACCAGTTTAGGGACAAAAGGCCCGAGGCAGTTCCTCCTGGGAGCTGTGGAAATCTATAAACACTGGACACTCCAAAGTTTTCGGCAGAGGGCAGCTCGTGGGTGAGCGGGGGCGAACTTGGTCTTGTGGGAAGACCTCCTGGGACTTCGCTGGAAAACACAACACTACACGGCTAGGTTAAAAAGACAAGCTTCTCTCCTGGCACTGCATTGTTAGACTCTGGAGGGTTATCGGGATGGTGATTGGTGACCTGACCAACGTCCCAAAGAGCAGTGGCGTCTGAATTAGCAGAGACATTAACATGCAGGAGAGACTTCAAAGGCCTCTCTACACATCCAGAAAATTCTTTAATGCGTCTGAATACAAAAATTGTATGTATACAGAGTTCCACTTTACAAAACGCCTCTAGAGAGACATCTGCTTCCGCATTTGGGCCACCTGCACTTCTTCCAGTAAAACTGAGTTTCGGCCAGCAGGACAATTAAATGTTAAATGTTAAATTAATTAAAGAGGGCCGGAGGGTTAGCTCAGTGGTTCCGGCGCCTGCCTTGCAAGCGCAAGATCCTCAGTTCGATCCCCGGTAACCACATGTAATGCTGGGCATGGAGACACGCCCACCAATAATCAACACCGCATACCACAATGCTGGACGTGGTGGCTCACGCCTGTCATCCCAGCACTCGGGAGGCAGAGGCAGGAGGACTGCTGAGTTTGAGGCTTGCCTGGGCTACATAGTGAGCTCAGGGCCAGCCTGAACTACAAAGCGAGACTGTCTCAAAAAAAAAAAAAATTAATTAAAGACTTTCTCGTTTGGGTGGGAAACATCAAATATACCACTAAAGGCTGACGGGATAAAAGAGAAAAGGGGAGATGGGAGAAATAGAAATAGAATGTTGGTACAAAACAGGAAGCGAGAGAACCAAGAAAGGGAAAACGAAGAAGGGAAAGAAAATGGGATATGAATGAGGGAACCGAATTGGGGTGTGGGGAGAGTCCACTCCATGGGGTCCCGTGCTTGCTCTGTCGCCTCTAACGCGAGCTCCAGCCCATAGACAAGCGAAAGGTGTTGGCAGGGCGAGCATCTGACTTTCTCAGCTAGGAGGAGTTTTTTTTTTTGAGACAGGGTCTCGCTTTGTAGTTCAGGCTGGCCCTGAGCTCATTATGTAGCCCAGGTGAGCTTTGACCTCCCAGCAATCCTCCTGCCTCTGCCTCCCGAGTGCTGGGATGACAGGTGTGAGCCACCATGCCCATGTGTGGTACTGGGGATTGAATTCAGGACCTTGCACTTGCCAGGCAGATGCTGGAACTGAGCTAAATCCTTGGTCCACAGGAGGCTTTCCTTACAGCTGGGGTCCTCCTCTTCCTGATACTGAGTACAGAGCAAAGAGAACCGCCCAGGGCTGTAGACTCTTATTTCTGTCCACCCTCTTTTGTCCTGGTTTCTGTCCAGGCAGGGGGAATGCCTGTGGTGTGGAGACACAGATTAGGAACTCTAACCTGGCCAGCAGACCGTTTCCTGGCTTGATTCTTCTCCAGTTTCCCCTGGCAGCGAATGGGAAGCCTGGATGAATCATGCTGACCAGTGGAAACTCATAACTTTGTGAAGACTCGAATCCCGCTCTGAAGTCTGGGGGAACGTGCTTGCCTGTCTTGGACTTGTTTTCCCCGGTGCTTGTCCCTCTCGTGACACTCAGCATCGTGGCCGGGAGAGGTTTGGGGTGGCTGGTCGTACCACTGTCTGCCCGTGTATTATTTGACAGGAGCTCCGTGTGTTGTAGCTAGACCTGGGCTTTCTTTCCAAAGTCTCGGCACCTGCTCGTGAGTCTGAGAGGATCCCTCACCGGGACTGTTTTCTAGGTGAGGTGCAAGGACCAGCGGGTGGTCCAGGAAGCTCCTCCCAGACCCCGGCAAACGTTGGCTCTATCTGTATCCTACCAGGAAAGTGCTGTGCTCGGAGAAGGTGCATTTCCACCAGGGGGCGGGAGAGGAGGCGCAGCGGGAGCAAGGGTGGGGGGGGACTCAAACACCTGTGAGAGGCAAAGGTTCAAAGCCCAGCGGTTCCCAAAAGGCTCTGGGTATTTTAGAATAATCAGAGTAAATGAAAAAGAATCAACATTTAGAGAAAGAGTACTTTGGACTAAATCACCAATAGGAATTAAATCTGATAGTTCATGTGTTTCACATATTTATAACTTACTGACTGTTATGAAGTCTTATACTTGCTGAATCTAAATTTCCAAATTTTCTGTTTTAAAGTCGTAAGACTGTATTCCTTTCTCCTTCAAAATTGTAATAGGAGCCGGGTGTGGTGGCTCATGCCTGTAATCCCAGCCCTCAGGAGGCAGAGGCAGGAGGATTGCTAAGTTCGAGGCTTGCCTGGGTTACATAGTGAGCTGAGGGCCAGCCTGAACTACAAAGCGAGACCCTGTCTCAAAAAAAAAAATTGTAATAAGAGCAAGTATATATATTTAAAATAATTGCATACTCGAGATCTGTCTATGCCAGTTGTAAGAAATTACTGCTGAGCATGATGATGTATTCTATCATCTAGATATTTGAGAGGATGAGTCAAGAGGACTCTGAGTTTGAGGCCAAGCTGGTCCACAGACTGTACATTGAAAGACAAAAAGAAAAAAATACAGCAAACGAAAAAGAAAATAAATGTTTATCTGTTGTGATGAATGGACATCAACAATAATAAAATAAAGCAGCAATGTGTGGGGAACAGTATAAAGCTTTAGGCATGTGTCACACTTAATCTTCGTAGGTGATTACAGTTTGTACCCATTTTACTAACAGGTAAACAGAGACCTATGGTAGAGACTGGACCCTTCCTTTAACTGTATGTGTAGAGTGCTGGCATGAGAGGCAGATGTGGACAACGCTCTTACAGGTGACGGTCTATGGAGGGGCAGAATCTCCACTCTTTTGCTGAAATGATTCCAAGCATGGAAATTGCATAAGAGGAAAAATAGTCTTTCTTTTAACAAAGTGGCCATATTTATTTTTAAGGCTTGGCTCTTAGTTATGTCTTAGTTGGAGAATCTTTTAATTTAAAATAATTGTAATGCTCAGAGGCATTTATTTTGCTAATGTTTCACGAGACTTTTGAGTCATAATTTGGGTACCACAAAGTTCACACTTTAAAAGTGTCCCTGGTGGGCTGGAGATTTAGCTCAGTGGTTCCAGTGCCTGCCTAGCAAGTGCAAGGTCCTTGGTTCAATCCCCGGTAACCACATACAATGCTGGGCATGGAGACTCATGCCCACCAACAATCAATACCACATACCACAGTGCTGGGTTTGGTGGCTCATGCCTGTCATCCCAATACTTGGGAGGCAGAGGCAGGAGGATTGCTGAGTTTGAGGCTTGTATGGGCTACATAGTGAGCTCAGGGCCTGAACTACAAAGCGAGACCCTGCCTCAAAAAAAATAAAAAGGTGTACCTGGCTCAGTGGATTTCAGTTACTCAGAATTGTGCATCCAATACCACTTTCAAATTCCAGAGCCCTCTCATCACTGTAACACAGAAACTTCATACCCATTAGCATTTCATCCTCCTCCTGGTCCTTGAAAACTAAAATTTTATTTTCTGTCTCTAAGGATTTACTTATTCTGAACATTGTACTCCAGCAGGATCATATACTATCTAGCCTTTTGTCTGGTTGCTTTTCACTTAGTATAATGTTTTCAAAGTTCATCCTGTGGTAGTACTTGTCAGTACTTCATTTGCCAAGGTAATATTCCATTGTATGGATATGCCACTTTTTATTTATATTAATTGATAGAAATTTTGATTATTTCAACTTTTGGGCCACTATGAATGATGTTGATATGAACATTCATGTATAAGTTTTTATGTAGACATGTGATTTCAGTTGTCTTAAGAATATTCCAGGTGGGCCGGAGGGTTAGCTCAGTGGTTCCAGCGCCTGCCTCGCAAGCGCAAGGTCCTGAGTTCGATCCCTGGTAACCACATACAATGCTGGGCGTGGAGACTCACGCCCACCAGCAATCGATACCACTTACCACAGTGCCGGGCATGGTGGCTCATGCCTGTAATCCCAGCACTCAGGAGGCAGAGGCAGGAGGATTGCTGAGTTCGAGGCTTGTCTGCGCTACATAGTGAGCTAAGGGCCAGCCTGAACTACAAAGCAAGACCCTGTCTCAAAAAAAAAAAAAAAAGAATATTCCAGGTAACTATGTTTATTTTTTTGAGGAAGTTCCAAAGTACTTTTCAAAGTGGCTATACCACTTTACATTGTCAACATAAAAACAGGAGAGAGGGCTGGAGATTTATCTCAGTGGTTCCAACGCCTGCCTCGCAAGCACAAGGTGCTGAGTTTGATCCCCGGTAAATACATACAATGCTGGGCATGGTGACTCACGCCCACCAGCCATCAATACCACATACCACAGTGCCGGGCATGGAGGCTCACGCCTGTAATCCCAGCACTGGGGAGGCAGAGATAGGAGAATTGCTGAGTTCGAGGCTTGCCTGGGCTACATAGTGAGCTCAGGGCCAGCCTAAACTACAAAAGTGAGATCCTGTCTCGAAAAAAAAAAAAACACGAGAGATCTAATTTCTCTACATCATCACCAACACTTGTTGTTGTACATCTTTTTGAAAAATTATACTCATTCTCGGTTATGAAATAGTATTTCAATGTGCTTATCATCTCATTTACCTAATAACTAATGACAATAAGAAGGCATTTATTTTTATTTATTTATTTATTTAGAGACAAGATCTCGTTTTATAGTTCAGGCTGGCCCTGAGTTCACTATGAAACCCAGGCAACCCTCAAACTCAGCAATCCTCCTGCCTCTGCCTCCCAAGTGCTGGAATTATAGGCATGAGCCACCGTGCCTGGCACTGTGGTAAATGGTACTGATTGCTGGTGGGCATGTGTCATCATGCTCAGTATTATTGTATGTGGTTGCCAGGGATCAAACCAGGGACTTTGCCCTTGCTAGGCAGACACTGGAAACACTGAGCTAACTCTCTGGCCCTCAGAGAAGGCTTTTATTTTTATGACTTGATATTATTTTAGCCAGGCATGTTGCCACATACCTGTAATCTCAGCATTCAGGAAAACTGAGGCAGAATCCCAAGTTCAGGCCCATCCTGGGCAACTCGTGATTTACCTATTTCAAAATTTAAAAATGCAAAAAAGACTGAGGATGTAACTTAGTGTGAAGTCTGTGCATTCGATCTGAGTACCACAAAACACAAACAAATGAACAAACAAATATAAATAACATCAATCAGAAGAGCATGGAAAATCCCTCAATGAGCTTATATAAATACTACCTGGACTTCATATGCTTGACAAATGGTGAGAATATTTGTAGAATGATGTACTGATTTTTTTTTTTTTAAGACAGGGTCTCGCTTTGTAGCTTAGGCTGGCTCTGAGCTCACTATGTAGCCCAGGCAAGCCTCAAACTCAGCCATCCTCCTGTCTCTGCCTCCCGAGTGCTGGGATTACAGGCGTGAGCCACCACACCTGGTACTGTGGTATGTGGTATGATTGCTGGTGGGTGTGAGTTACCATGCTCAGCCTTGCATGTGATTACCGTGATAGAACTCAGGACCTTGCACTTGCGAGGCAGATGCTGGAACCGCTGAGGTAAATCTCCGGCCCAATGTACTGATGTTTTAAATGTAATGGAAAACCGTTTCAAAATGGCAGCAGCTCACTGCTATCATGAGATCCAGGCTCTTTCCCTTCTTCTCAGCCACCTCAGCACACCCACTTTGTATGTTTGCTTCCTGCCTTTGCAGTGCAACATTGCTGTTGGAGTCCTGAGCAGCCCATCTGGACCTGAAAAATGTCCAGCAGGAGAGAAACCTCTCCCCCAGAGCCTTGTTTCTTACATCTCACTGGCCTAGAACTACACTGCAAGCTTGAATCTACACCAATCACAGGCAAAAGAAATGGGAATTCCATGTATACCACTCAATCAGAATCAGATTTGCGCCTTCCTACAGGGGAAATGAAAGGGAGTGGTGCTCCTGGGGGAGGGACATATGGAAGCCAAAGCAGGCAACTCAAGGTCTCTGCTACAGGGTGAGCATCTTGATGCTCACAGACATTAGGCCACATCTTGAAATGGCTGCTTTTGAGCCACCAACAGAACATTCTTTTCAACCTAACAATTTCCAATGCCATTTAGAGAGATTGGCCTGAAGGATGGGGAGAAAATAATACTGGTCACAGGTTTTAGTTCATCATATAAATAGGCCATTAACTTTGAGTCACTTAAAGTGATTGATAAAGGTAAATCAGACCATTGTGAGCAAGAGGAAGTTGCAGAACACAGGATCTTACCTGATTTCCTTATCTATTTCTTGGCATATCTCAAATGTTAGAAAATATCACCCCAGTTCCAAAGCCCCCAAATTTGGCCCCATACACATGCCAGTGAAGCCTGAGAATGTCTCACTTACACAGATTTAACAATATGTTGAGTTTTAATTTTGACTGATTAAGTCACAGAACACATTACTCTGTTTTTATATTTTTAAAAAAGATGCAGGGCCGGCGATTTAGCTCAGTGGTTCTGGCGTCTGCCTAGCAAGTGCAAGGTCCTGAGTTCAATCCCCGGTACCACATACCACAAAGCAGGTATGGTGACTCATGCCTATAATCCCAGCAGTCAGGAGACAGAGGCAGGAGGATTGCTGTGAGTTCAAGGTTTGGCTGGGCTACATAGTGAGCTCAGGGCCAGCCTGAACTACAGATTAAGACCTTGTTCCCCCCTGTAAAAAAAGTAAAGATTTCAAAGAGAGAGTGACTATGCACCTTCCATGTTAGGAATCTTCTAATCTTGGCAGACTCTAAGAAATCTAAACTATATTAGTGAGTATATAGGGATGACAGACAGTTTGAAGGCTGGATTGTCTTTGTGTTGATGGACAAAGCACATTTTCTTTTCTTTCTTTTTTGTTTTGTTTCTGCATTGAATCTAGCTTCTTGTACACACCAAGCAAGCACTCTGCCACTTTGGAAAATGATAACCATTCTCTTTTTAAATTTTAAGTTTATAGTTTTCTTTATTTTAAAATAGGAGTTCTATTAACATAGCACAAAATTCAAAACTTCACATGTTCTAGTGAAGTCTTCCTACACAGCTATTCTTTACTAATTCTATTTTCTCAGAACAATTAATAGTAACAGAATAATTTTATGTCACTCCACCTTTCCCTACAAATGGCAGCACACTTTCCACGATGAAGTCTTCTGCTCTTTTGTTGTTGTTGTTTTATTTATCTAGTAGGTTACTTTGAAGTCCATTCCAAATTGTACATTTGAAATGAGGAATCCATCGCTTCTCGGCCTTTTGGCTAAGATCAAGTGAAATGAGGAATCCTTCTTTTTCTGGCTGTATAATATTCCACGTGGTGGAGGTATGATATTTCTTTACAGACATTTAGATTATGTTCCGTCTTTCAATACCATGAATATGTTGTAAAGAATAAACTCATGCATGTATTGTCTTGTACATATGCAAGTAAACCTCTAAAAATTTTCTAGAGAAGAATTGCTACTCAAAGGGCTTTCCCTTGCCCCCAAACTGGGGATTGAATGCAAGGTCTTGCACATGCCATACAAGTGCGCCCTTACGGAGTACATTTCTGCCCTTTCCATTTTATTTTATTTTATTTTTTTGAGATAGGGTCTCACTTTGTAGTTCAGGCTGGCCCTGAGCTCACTATGGAGCCCAGGCAAGCCTCGAACTCAGCAATCCTCCTGTCTCTGCCTCCTGAGTGCTGGGATTACAGGCATGAGCCACCACGCCCGGCACTGTGGTATGTGGTATTGATGGCTGGTGGGTGTGAGTCTCCCCGCCCAGCACTGTATGTGGTTACCGGGATCGAACTCAGGACCTTGTGCTTGTGAGGCAGGCGCCAGAACCACTGAGCTAACCCTCTGGCCCCTCCATTTTATTTTGAGATGGAGTCTCATTTGTTAAGTTCCCCAGGCTAGCCTTGAACTGTAGTCCTCACCCTTCAGCCTCCTGAGTAGCTGGAGATATAAATATGTGCTGTTATACCTCTTTTTTCCTTTCCTTTCCTCCTCTCCCATCCCTTCCTCTTCTTCCTTCCCTTCCTCCCCTCCTCCTTCCCCCTCCTTCCTGTCCTCTCTCCCTAAGTTCCCTCTTTTCCATCCTTTTCCTTTCCTTCCCTCTCTTTTCTTCTCTTCCTTTCTCTTCTCTTTCTTTGCTGTGTAGAGACCAAACCCAGGACCTCACACATGCTAGATGTGTGTTCCAGGCTGAGCTCCCAGCCCTGGGCTGCACAACCCACTTGCACAACCTCGAAAGACAATGCTGACATGCCCTGCAGCGAGCTGTGGGCTTTCACATGTTTCATGCAGTGGAGAGAGTACGAGGCAGATTCCCCGCTGTGGCAGTTTTCTAGAAGGGCAGTTGTCAAGTTGCCCTTGGCTTCCACCTGGGTGTGTGCACAAGACCCAAAAAAGATCTTGCTCTCATTATTTATTTTTTTTTTTTTTTGAGACAGGGTCTCGCTTTGTAGTTCAGGCTGGCCCTGAGCTCACTATGGTGCCCAGGCAAGCCTCGAACTCAGCAATCCTCCTGCCTCTGCCTCCCGAGTGCTGGGATGACAGGCGTGAGCCACCACGTCCGGCATTGTGGTATGCGCTGTTGATTGTTGGTGGGCGTGAGTCTCCATGCCCAGCATTGTATGTGGTTACTGAGATTGAACTCAGGACCTTGTGCTTGCGAGGCAGGCGCTGGAACCACTGAGCTAATCCTCCGGCCTTTGCTCTCATTTTTAATAGCACTGAAATATGCTCATGATATGGTATTAAGGAGACAGAAGGATACAAATCTGCTGTTTGAAAATTGTGCTGTGTGCAGAGAAACCAATGGACGAACACAATGAAACACTGACCGTATTTAAAGGCTTATACTGTTCTATAATTAGCTGTAATTTTGATTACAACCAGAAAACAAGACAGGAGGAGCTGTTGCACCAGCCTTGGTTAGAAACCTTATTCAGCAAACGACCCTCAAGGCCCTGGTGTGGGTGCCCCCGCACCGAGGGCCCTGGGTCAGGCTGAATGCCTGCTGCTCCCTCTCTGTCCCCTTAGCATAGCCTCCAGCGGCACCAAGGCTCCTCCGCCCAAGACCTCCACAGGGATGCCTTTAAAAAAATAACAATTACTCTGGTTATCAATTTTTACAATCCTTATGTTGAGGTTTCATCTTGCTTTCTGGCTTTTCCACTGTGGTTAATTTCCTCACTAAAATCTATACAAATATGCAAAGGGCTAGGATATGCTTAGCCTGTGGGAGGTCTTGGGTTACACACACACACACACACACACATGCATGCATGTATGCGCACACGCACACACACAGAGTGAAAAGAAAATGCAGATGGGTGTGTGGTGCAAACCAGTGCTCCCTGCTACTATGGAGGCTGAGGCAGGAGAATCCTTCAGTCCAGAAGTTCAAGACCAGCCGGGGGAATACAGTGAGTCTCTTTCTCCAAAAAAACCAAAACCCAAACAGAAAAACCCAGTCCCATCTCTCTGGGAAAAGCCCTGTTCTTTCGCTAGACTTCTTGGGTCCTGGAGCAAGCCTTTCCCCGGGAGGCGCCCTGGTCCCCGCCCTGGCCCTCCGCACACCTCGGCATAAACTGATAGCCACTGCAGTTGCAAGTTCGCTCTGAGCCCAAGTCCTTTTGTGGGCTCGCTCAGATTCCAAAAGAGGTCATTTGAGAGTGCTGCTGTTAGCTGCATTTGGCTAATTTGTTTTTATTATGCATAGAAATATTGGTATAAAAAGGTGTTTCAATTATTTTCTAAGGGAGGGACCTATGCATTCTCTGCAGCCACAAAGCTTTTAAATGGAGTTATTTTTCTCGGCCTATAATCGGTCTCCCTTTTAAGTACCCAGCAGAAAAAGTAAGTTTACTGCGCGCAGCACAATAGGCCTCTTCACTTTTTAGGTTTGGGAGACCTGGGTGACCTAGGAAAGTTAATTAGAAGGTTAACAAAGACGAAGACAGAGTCGAATCCATCGCCTCTCCTTCAGCCAAAGATGCCATCCATTAATTAGGGAAATCTTTAAGGTGGCCTTTATGGGCTCCATAGAAATCTGTCGGTGGCGGTCCACAGTTTTGATCAGACGACTCTCCTTGCCCAGAACGCTGCCCAAAAAGCCGAGGGCCGGGCGCAGAGGCGCGGGAGGGGTGGGAAGGGCGAGCCGCAGCCAGCGCGAGGTGCGGCCGATTCTCAGGCTGCCCGCGTGCCTGGGCCATGATGTAATCCCGCCGCGGGGCGGGGCGGGGCGCGGGCGGGCAGCGCAGGGGGGCGCGGAGTCCTCCGTCCCGTCCGCGTCCCGGGGTGGCCCGGCCTCGCCGCTGGCCTCGGGCGGGTCTCGGACGCCGCGGCCGCGGGGGGGGGGGGGGGTCTGAGCCAGCCCGGTGCGGCCGGGAGGCTGGCTGTGGGCTCAGCCCTCTGCCTGCGGTTCGCCGCTCTCGGATCCGCGCCGAGGGTGTCCGATGCAGGCAGCAGGGCTCGCGGGGTTCGCCCACGGAGACGGGGCTGGTCCTGGGCTCGGAAGGCCCGGATTCTGCGGCGTGGGTTTCCTCGGCCCCTTCGCAGCCCCGCCTTGTGAGCTGCGTCCCGGCTCCTCCGCGCGGTCCCCGCCGTTCAGCTCTTTCGCGGCTCGCGGCCGGCGGCTCTGTGGGGTGCACCGCGGAACTTGGTGTTGAAACTCCACCGCAGGGTTGGTTCCAAGGTTTTTCAGATGACCAGGGAATTCCATATAAGGAGTTTGGGTCTTCTAACGAGGCGGGAGATTAGCACCGTCCTCTCCACCGTGGCCAAAGCCGGAACACTGTGGCGTGGGCCTCACTGGCCCGAAGCGACGCTGGCATGCAGATGGCCGCGCTGGAGCACGCTGCCGTTTCCCTTTGCCTTCTCCCCGCCCTGGCAGAATGGGAAGAGATGCTGCCCCGGGAAGAGGCAGGTGTCACCTCAGCTCTTAGCGCCCGAGGAAAAGGACCAGGCCAGAGCGGCGCCTTCGAGTCTGTGCAGCTATCTCGGGGGCCTCGCCGCCTCCGCTAGTCTCTTTCTGTTTGCGCCTGTCCTCCTCCCAGCCCTTCTCTCCTGGCCCCTGCAGGACGCCCGATCTCCCACCAAGGCAGACCACTGGGTGGCAACCACCATGCAGGCCCTGCCAGCAGCCCCTTTAACCGGCTGTCTTTCCTTTCGGGCCTGTGGGCGCAGCCTGTGACAGACAGCAAGAGCACCCGTTCTGGAAGGGAAGAAGTAGCTGTCAGAAATCAGCTAAATGACTCAGTAATCGAGGACATAAAGGATGAGCCATAAGCCACCGCTGGACCTGTCAACAGCACCACTCCCTTACGCAAAGAACCTGTTTTCTCCCCAACCTCTGTGCCGATGACGTCACGGCTGTAGCGCGGACTCCCCGCGCTTATTACTTGATATGCCTAAGCATTCAAAGCTAGGAGTATTCGGAGGCTCAGCCATGTGAGCTAGGAGACTTAAAAAACAAAAACAAAAACAGAGCGTGTACTGCTGTACAGGGAGCTCAGTGCGCGAGTGGGAGCCAGCCTAGAGCAAGCCAGGGCACTCGACTTCCTTTGCGTAGATACTGAGCGTGGAACCCAGGCCCTTACGGAGACTGAGCACACGCTTGGCCACTGAGTGCGTCCCCAGCAGCACTGAACTCTTAGCTGTTAGAGGTGGCTCTGGGGCCAAGCCAAGTTCTCCTGTGTCAGTTCCCTGCTCCGCCAGGCTGGCTGATCGTTCTTTGGGGTCCCACGTCTTCACACTCCCCCTCCCCCACATCTGAGAATCACCCAGGGTTTTTTTTTATTTTTTTTGAGACAGGGTCTCGCTTTGTCATTCAGGCTGGTCCCGAGATCACTATGTAGCCCAGGCAAGACTTGAACTCAGAACTCCTCCTGCCTCTGCCTCCCGAGTGCTGGGATTACAGGCATGAGCCACCACGTCTGGCACCCAGGGGGTTTTGAAAACGCCCAGGACTCAAACTACATCTTGGATGCATATGAATTTGTGGGGTGTGAGGGTGGAGCATGATGTGTTTTTGAAAATTCTTCAGAGGATTCCAGGTTGTACCTGTAAATCTAAGGTACACATGGGATTGAGGACTGTTAAGGGTTAATTTTATATGTCAGCTTCACGGGGACCAGATATCTGGGCAAAACGTGACTCTGTGTGTGCTTGTGTGGATGTTTCTGTGTGAGATTAGTATTTGAATTAGGGGGCCAGTATGGCAGATTGCCCTCATGCCTGGGGGTGGGCCTTACCCAAGCAGTTGAAGGCTGAAGAGAACAAAGAAGCTGACTGACCCCTGTGAGTAAGAGACTCCTTCTGGCCTGATTGCCATTGACCTGGACGTTGTGAGGGTTTTGTTTTTTTTTTTTTCCTGCCTTTGTACTTAAGCTCACACCTTTGCACTCCCTGAAGTCTGCTGGCTTCCAGATTAGAGTTTCCCCCATAAGCTCTTCTGGGTCCAGGTTGCCCACGCCTATCTTGGTCCTTGTCAGCTTCCATAACTTTGTGACTTAATTTGTGCCCCCCATGCAGATTTTGGTGAGGTAGAGTGGAGTGTGGTTGTAACATACACCTGAAAACAGAGGCATCTTTGGAACTGGTAATGGGTAGATAATTCAAGAGTTTTAAAGTAGAGTCTAGACGAAGTCTAGATTGACATGATGGAATTGTTGGCAGAACTGTTAACTTTAAAGGCAATTCTGGTGAAGTTTCCAAAGAGGAAAAGCAAAGAAAAGCCTCCTTCTTCTTAGAGAATACACAAATTATAATAGACAAGGACACTGGCAGAAATATGGGCAGTTAGGGCCCTTATGGTCATAGCAACAGCCTGTTGGAAAGTGGGTGAAAGATGGTCCTTGTCATAACTTGGTAAAGAGTTTGACTGAACTCTGTTCTCATGGTCTGTGGAAAATAGAACTTGCAAGCAATGAAACAGAATATTTAGCAGAGGAGATTTCTAAGCAGAGTGTCGAAGGTGAGGAATGGGTCCTGCTTACTGCTCATAATAAGATGACGAGACAGAAATTGAAGAGGAAATTAAATAAAAAGGAATCATGTGGAAAAGTTGGTTTGGTCCATCCCAATTGGATAAATTGAGGAAGCTCATTCTAGAAGCTTCCCTAAATGTGGCTAAGTGGCCACTACTGAGGAGATTAATTTGAGTGTTCAGCAGGGATCTAATGAGCCATTTTACCAGCAGAGACAGGATGATGGCAGCAGAAACATGGCCAGGTGGGGAGAGCTGGGCAGACAAGGAAGGCTGTGAGCCTGTCTGTGAACTCTCTCTCAAGACAGAAGAATGACCTGAAGCTACTTCAGAGTTCCCCGGGGCTGCCGGTCCCGTCACAGCCAAGAGGAGGCAGCGCCATGCAGCAGGCAGGGCCAAGGAGAGGCAAGGCCAAGGCACCCTGAGCCACCGGGTTTCTCAAGCCTCCCGGCTACAGGGATTTGCCTTGGTGGGAGCACGTTCCCTCTCCTTCTTTCCTTTCCTCCCTGGAGACAGGGACACATGCCTGTCCCATTGCTGCACTTTGGAAACACACTATTTAATGGCACAGGTTTATAACTGGAGAGGAATTTGTTTCAGGGTGAACTGTAGGTTGAGTGTCATCCACAGCTGATTTAGATAATGAGACTTGGGATTTTAAACTTCAGAGCTGATGCTGGAATGAGTTAGGATTTGGGTGCTGTTGTATGGAATGTGTGTATTCCTACGGCGGACATGGACTTGGTGAGGGCAGGGCAAGAGTGTTATGGACTACACATTCATGCCTCAAGATTCACGCTGGAGCCAGGCAGGGCATGCACACCTGTAGTCACAACACTTAGGAGGCTGAGGCAGGAGAATTTCAAATTTGAGCCTAGCCTGGGCAACTTAGTGACACAACAAGGCCCTGTCTCAAAAGTACTCACCCAGGCTGGAGGGTTAGCTCAGTGGTTCTGGCGCCTGCCTCGCAAGCGCAAGGTCCTGAGTTCAATCCCCAGTAATCACATACAGTGCCGGGCGTGGTGTCTCACGCCTGTAACCCCAGCACTCGGGAGGCAGAGACAGGAGGAT